>CM029018.1:27597566-27696958 GCA_016801055.1 Panax notoginseng | reverse complement strand
TAATAACTACGCCGTTATTTATAAATAACTTATACTTGTCATTTTCTTCATCCAATCGCTTTCCTGTTATGGGTCCCACACAAGCCTGCGCCGTCGTATGAATATTCCGACAGCAAGAATATTCCACGACCAAACGAATATTCCCCGACAAAATGAATATTTTATAACCACTTGCTTATTTTGCAAAATTTGCGCATTCACCCATAACCAAAGTATTATATCAAATTAATCCCTTATTATTCACAATAATATTTAGAAAAAAATTTAATTTTATTCATTAATAAGTTGGGGTCTTACAACCTCCCCTCCTTATGAAATTTCGTCCTCGAAATTGACGTACGTACCTGATGTTTCAAAAAGGTGAGGATACCCTCGCTTTCATTTCTGATTCCAACTCCCAGGTCATTTCTTCAATAGCATGGTTTTTCCACAAAACCTTAACTTGTGGAAAAACCTTCGTGCGTAGGACATGCTCTTTCCTATCCAAGATCTTAACAGGTACCTCCTCGTACGTTAAATCTCCAGCTATCTCGTCTGGTTCTAACTCAATAATGTGGTTCGGGTCTTTAACATATTTATGAAGCATAGATAGTGAAAAACATTATAAACACGAGACATGCTTGGAGGTAATGCGAGTCTATATGTCACATTTCCTATTCGCTCAAGAATCTCAAATGGACCAACAAATCTTGGATTGAGCTTTCCTCTCTTCCCAAATCTTGTAACCCCCTTCCATGGTGCAACACGTAACAATACATGATCCCCAATAGTAAATTCCACGTCCTTCTGATGAAGATTCGCATAACTCTTTTGTCGATCCCGTGCCATTTGTATACGTTTCGAATCGTTTGGATCTTCTCTGTAGTCAATGCGTACCAACTCTGGTCCCAATAATGTTGCTTCACATTCACCCACCTCATCTCAGCATACTGGAGAACGACATTTTCTTCCATACAACGCCTCGAATGGAGCCACACCTATGCTCGCCTGATAACTGTTGTTGTAGGAGAATTCCACCAATGGTAGGTACTTATCCCAACTCCCTTTGAGATCTAGTACACAAAGTCTTAATAGATCTTCAAGAGTTTGAATAGTCCTCTCTGATTGTCCGTCCGTTTGAGGATGGTATGCCGAACTGAATCGTAAATCCGTGCTCATAGCTTTCTGCAAGCTAACCCAAAATCGTGAAGTGAATCTTGGTCACGATCCGAAACTATGGATACTGGCATGCCATGCAATCTCACAATCTCATTCACGTACATACTAGCAAGACGTTCAAGGGAATAAGTCTCACGTATCGGCAAGAAATGAGCGACTTGGTTAATCTATCAACAATAACCCAAATCGCATCTATGCCTTGAGAAACCTTGGGAAGACCCGTAACAAAATCTATAGTAATGTGTTCCCACTTCCATTTCGGAATCTCAAGTGGTTGCAATGGACCCTTTGGTACTTGATGCTCCGCCTTTACACGTTGACAAGTTAAACATCTCGAGATAAACTCCGCGATCTCTCTTTTCATATTGCTCCACCAAAATGTATGTCGAAGATCGTGATACATTTTGGTACTCCCAGGATGGATTGCAAACGGTGTGTTGTGTGCCTCCATCATTATTCTATGCTTCAAGTCAAAATCATTAGGAACATAAAGTCTGGAGTTGACTCGAAGTATTCCTTCTTCATCGATTCTTGCTTTTGGAATAGCACCTTCTTGCACTTTCTTCTTCATACGCATCAGCTCCATGTCCGTAGCTTGAGCAGCTTTAACTTTATCGATTAAAGTCGGTTCTACTCGTATATTTGATATCATCATGTAGGTACTTGGAGCCTTCATCTCTATCTCCATCCTTTGCAAGTCATACAAAATGGGCCTTTGTGTTAACAACATTGCACTCGTACCCGCATATGATCTTCTGCTCAATGCGTCAGCTACTACGTTTGCTTTTTCAGGATGATATTGGATGGTTGATCGTAATCTTTCAACAGCTCGAGCCAACGTTCTGCCGCATATTGAGTTCCTTTGGGTGAAGAAATATTTGAGGCTTTTATGATCTGTATAGATCTCCACTTTCTCCCCATACAGGTAGTGTCTCCAGATCTTCAACGCAAAAACGACTGCTGCCAACTCCAAATCATGAGTAGGATAATTCCTCTCATATTCTTTGAGTTGTCATGAGGCATAGGCTATGACTTTCCCATGTTGCATGAGAACACATCCTAACCCTTTGCCTGAAGCATCAATGTAGATAACAAATCCATCCGAACCAGATGGTATTGTCAGAACAGGTGCCGAAATGAGTCTCCTCTTGAGTTCTTGGAAACTCTTCTCGCATTCCTCACTCCATACGAATTTTGTATCTTTCCGAGTCAGCTAATTTAACGAGTAGCGATTCGAGAAAATTCTTCCACGAATCTCCGATAGTAACCAGCTAAGCCCAGAAAGCTACGTACTTTGGTCACCGACTTCGGTTGCTCTCAATTGTGATTAATATCCCAATTTTAGATGCACGTCACAATGGAACCTATTGTTTTAACACCACACAAATATAGAGTCCCTTACGGAGAGTCTGGCTTTGGTGCATTCCACAAAGGAAGTCACCAGATAGAGGCTCGGGTACCAACTTATAGTTGGGTTTTTAACTCCTGAAGTTCAATAGGAGCTATTCAATATGAGATTTTAGAAATGGGTTTTGTATCGGGTTGAAGATCAATACAAAAATTCAATATCACGCTCTGAGTTAAGCCAGGAAATATGTCAGGAAATTCACTAACAACAGAAATATCATTCAAATCTGACGTATTTTTGTTCAAGTCCATGACATGGGCTAAGAAAGCTTGACATCTGTTTTTCAATAAACGAATGGCTTTATGGCTTGTATGACAGCGATTGATTTTAGTGGTTTGGTTGCTTGAATTCGCATCACAGGTTGGTTAGGAATATGAAAACTAACAACCTTACGAAAACAATCAATTTTGGCATGATGAGTAGTTAACCAATCAATTCCTAAAATCACATCAAAAGCAAATATATTTAAAGAGATAAGGTCAATAGGTAATGTGATTGTGCCAACTTGGATTAAGCAAGATTTATAAACAGTAGATGTAATGAAAGTTTCACCTAACGGAGTCTCCACAGATAGGTCAAAGTCTAATTTCTCCGGAGTCAAGTTTAAATGTTGAGCACAAGCAGGAGAGATAAAATAATGGGTAGAACCGGTAACTAGTAAGGTATAAACTTCGCAAGAATTTATAATTAACTAACCCGTTATACCTTCGTTCGGGTTCCTCGCGTTTTGGGCAGTCACGACAAACGCTCTTCCAGAAACCGCCGACTTTATTTTGTCTGTATCTGCCTTTGGTGTCACCGTCCCAGCTGGACTTGGTTTCACTATAGTACAATCTCGAGCGATATGTCCTTCCTTTCCACAATTATAACATACCTTAGATTGTTGTGGGCAGTTTGGGCTAATATGTCCCTCTTTCCCACATTTGTAACATACGACCGGTGGTCGTTCTCTTCCCCTAGAAACAGTTGATGTTTGTGCTGACGTCTTCACGTTATCATTGTTGTACCTTCTCTTCTTGAAATCTCCTCCCGACTCGCTCCTTCTATTATCACGACCAAGATTACCACCAGAGTGGTTACCGCTTTTGTCGAATTTTTCTCCCTGCTGGTTTTCATTGTTTCGATGACTGCCGCCACCGGTATGACCCTGGTTGTGGTCCCTCGGTTGCACATACTCATTATCTCGCTCTAATAATTGAGCCCTGTTTACAACATCTGAATATAAAGAAAATTTATGAGAGATAAGATATTGTCGAATCTCGGGTTTTAGACCTCTCAGAAACATCCTTGTCATTCGTTTCTCATTTTCGACCAAATGAGGTGCAAACCTGGATAACTCTGCAAGCTTCGCCTCATACTGGGACACCGTCATGTTATTTTGTTCCAGTCTGATAAACTCCACCTCCTTCATATGATGAATACTTTCAGGAAAGTACTTGTCATTGAACAATTTTTGAAATGTTTCCTAGGACATGTTGAGTGCGTCAGGATGGGTACGCTTCATAGACTCCCACCAGTAGTCTGCCTCACCGCGGAACATAAAGGTGGCGAATGGAACCTTCTGTTCCTCCTTGCATCCCAAGACATCGAATATCTTGGTAATTTGCTTGACCCGCGTTTCCGCCATGATCGGATCCGGCTTTCCCTTAAATTCTGGTGGTCCTAATTCTTTGAACTGCTTGGTTGTGACAAACCGCGCGTTGTTATCATTTTCGCCTGTATTCTGCACACGAGTCTCCCACGTCTGATTTTGCATGAACTGCAAAAAGCTCCTAAACATTCCATCATTCATCGTTTGCTCGGTAACGTTGTTTACAGGAGGAATATTGCCTTCCTGTTGCACGTTCCCCTGGGTGGTGATCAAAGGTGTCTCCACAGTCTCATTTACTCTATTATTAACGTTCTCAGCTGTCATTCTTAAATACTACCATAAAACAAGGGTTAATAGTCATGTCACATATTATCCCTATACTCTGACCGACCAAATAAATACCAAATAAACTTAGTCAGGTCATACTAGCGAAGGAATTCTCCATCTCTCCCCTCCTAGTTATTGTCTCACATCTCAGCCAGGGATCATATCCCTAAACTCTGATACCAACTGTGACGCCCCCAAAATAGGTATACAACACCCATTCTGAGTTGCCAAATACATGGTACAGAAAGCAAACTACAACTTCAATAATACAATTGTCGTGCAAAATACGACAACACATACTGTGAGTTTAAATATAAATATTGTCTTCTGGACAATATCCACACTCAAATAAATCCTCATTACAATTATTCAAACACTATTTTACAGAAATAGTGAGGACTGCTAAAACATCTTTCTAGAACCATCACTCCATATCCCGACTAGATCCTGTTATGTTCTCACCTCCTGAGAAGAAAAATGGAACAAAGAGGAAAAGGGTGAGCTCAACTAGCCCAGTAAAGAATATTATGACTAAGAAAATATACAACAAATTATCGTTAGTCTTCAACAGGGAAAAAATCTGATAGAATATAATCGACAACAAGTTTTAGATCAACAACTGCAGCAGAAACAGCAAACCATTAGAAGAGTCAAGTAGAGAAAGAATTCTACTATCTTCTAAGATTTAAAAGTCCATCATCAATATTTTATCCCTGTAACATCAATTAATAATCATCTTTATCCAAATATTCATCTTTGCACTACAAGCCAAATATATTCATTTGTATCACATGTCAGTCATGTTCATCTCAACACCTGTTCATCTTTGCACTACAGGCCAAAGATATTCATCAAGTAATCATACATCTTTGCACTACAGGCCAAAGATATTCAGTAATATCATCATTTAGGACTGAGGATGATGAAAAATATCCTAAAGAAAACGAATCCAGTGAGACAGAAGGACAAATAATAGGGATTCGTATAACAGTTTATCCAAGATCAATAATACTTCATAATAATCAATTTTGAAGCAAAATTCAAAAATAAAGATCGAAACATGGATACAATCAAAGATAGTAACCATAATAGACATCTTGGATAAAAAGGAAAATTTTTATTTTTCGGTGAATAGTGTCGTATTCGTGAATAGTGCCGTATACGTGAATAGTAACCCCGACACAAAAAGTTCCAAATTTGATAAAAACTCATATCAATATTTCAGCATAATGATTTTGAAGAAAATAATATCATTAAGAAGAAAATAATATCCCTTACCTCAAAATATCAGTACTTCTGGTCGGAATACCGGTATAAGGCTGAAAGAAACTTGCTCTGATGAATAGAAACTCTCAAAGTATCTAAATACTCACAAAATACACTCAATAATCTACAGAGAGAAAGAGAGAAAACTTATTTCTGGTGTGATTTTCAATTCTAACTTTGCCCTCTATTTATAGGAAATGTTAGCACGCCGAAGCAGACTTAACCTGCAACCTGATGGCTTTACCTGCTACTATTCCCACCCACCACATTTGAATAAAAATCTCAGTACATTTCTTCACCAACCAAGAGTGGGGCCCACTAATTCTAAAATTTTACATCAAAATGATAAACTCCGAAAATTCAACAATTTCTGAACCAGTCATCTCGTAAAATTTATAATAAATCATACGTTCATTTTTAACGGTTCATAATTTGTGGACATATACTCAACTTATATATGTATAACATATCCAAAAATTACCACGATCCAACGGTCGAATTAAAAATATAACCCCCGCAAAATATCTCAAAAATCCTGATTTTTAATACTTTCATTCTGACAAAAATACTGATAAAAACCTCAACATTAACTCCTTCATTTTTAACCACAAAAATATATCCCTCATTTATATCCACATAAAATAAATATTTCCTTATCATATGAATCAATAATTAATTATTCATAAATAATATTACACAATCACATTTATGACAACCAGGTCGTTCCCAAGAAAGAGGGGGCTTTCCAATAAGGATTTCTTCTTACTGGCGCGCAATTAGATGATCAAACCTCTCCTTAGACAGAACTTTCTAGACATTGCCAATAATATTATCTAGTAATAGTATTCAAATAATATGAATTATTGATCTGATAAAGGAAAATACTGTGCAGCAATAATTATTGAAACAACAATAATATAAAATATCAACGCAGTAATTATTGAATCAATAAAATATTGAACAATAACTACTGTAACAATTATTGAATAGTGCCTTCTTACGTAAGAATCAATAATTGGTGCAATACCGTGTCCTACTGTATTTTAACCACTGGGTATTCCAACAGTATTAACGGTAATAACTACGTAGTTATTTATAAATAACTTATACTTGTCGTTTTCTTCATCCAATCGCTTTCCGTTATGGGGCCCACACAAGGCTGCGCCGTCGTACGAATATTCTCCGACAGCAAGAATATTCCATGACCAAACGAATATTCCCAGACAAAATAAATATTTTATAACCACTTGCTTATTTTGCAAAATTTGCACATTTCACCCATAACCAAAGTATTATATCAAATTAACCCCTTATTATTCACAATAATATTTAGAGAAAATTTGATTTTATTCATTAATAAGTTGGGGTCTTACACACAACACCCATTCTGAGTCGCCAAATATATGGTACAAAAAGCAAACTACAACTTCAATAATACAATTATCGTGCAAAATACGACAACACATACTGTGAGTTTAAATACAAATATTGTCTTCTAGACAATATCTACACTCAAATAAGTCCTCATAACAATTATTCAAACACTATTTTACAAAAATAGTGAGGACTGCTAAAACATCTTTCTAGAACCATCACTCCATACCCCCGACTAGATCCTGCTATGTTCTCACCTCCTGAGAAGAAAAATGGAACAAAAAGAAAAAGGGTGAGTTCAACTAGCCCAGTTAAGAATATTATGACTAAGATAATATACAACAAATTATCATTAGTATTCAACAGGGAAAAATCTGATAGAATATAATCGACAATAAGTTTTAGATCAACAACTGCAGCGGAAACAGACCATTAGAAGAGTCAAGTAGAGAATGAATTCTACTATCTTCTAAGATTTAAAAGTCCATCATCAATATTTTATCCCTGTAACATCAATTAATAATCATCTTTAACCAAATATTCATCTTTCCATTACAGGCCAAAGATATTCATTTGTATCACCAGTCAGTCATGTCCATCTCAACACCTGTTCATCTTTGCACTACAGGCCAAAGATATTCATTAGGTAATCATACATATTTGCACTACAGGCCAAAGATATTCAGTAATATCATCATTTAGGACTGAGGATGATGAAAAATATCTTAAAGAAAACGAATCCAATGAGACAGAAGGACAAATATTAGGGATTCGTATTATAGTTTATCCAAATGTAATAATACTCCATAATAACCAATTGTGAAGGAGAATTCAAAAATAAAGATCAAAATATGGATACAATCAAATATAGTAAGCATAATAGATATCTTGGACAAAAAGAAAATTTTTTATTTTTCGGTGAATAGTGCCGTATTCGTGAATAGTGCCGTATACGTGAATAGTGCCGTATACGTGAATAGTGACCGTTCTATTTGATAAAAAGTTCATATCATTATTTCAGCATAATGATATTGAAGAAAATAATATCATTTAAGAAGAAAATAATATCACTTACCTCAAAATAACCGTACTTCTGACTGAATATCGGATATGAGGCTGAATGAAACTTGTGCTGAATAGCAACTCTCAAAATATCTAAATACTCACAAAATACACTCAATAATCTAGAGAGAGAAAGAGAGAAAACTTATGAATTCTGGTGTGATTTTCAATTCTAACTTAGCCCTCTATTTATAGGAAAATGTTAGCACGCCGAAACAGACTTAATCTGTAACCTGATGGCTTTACCAGCTACTATTCCCACCCACCACATTTGAATAAAAATCTCAGCATATTTCTTCACCAACCAAGAGTGGGACCCACCAATTCTAAAATTTTCTACCAAAATGATTAACTCCGAAAATTTAACAATTTCTAAACCAGTCATCTCGTAAAATTCATAACAAATCATACGTTCATTTTTAACGGTTCAAAATTTGTGGACATATACTCAACTTATATATGAATAACATATCCAAAAATTACCATAATCCAACGGTCGGATTAAAAATTATAACCCCCGCAATATTTCTCAAAAATCCTGATTTGATTTTTAATACCTCCATTCCGATAAAAATACTGATAAAGCACCTCAACATTAACTCCTTTATTTTTAACCACAATAAATATATCCAACATTTATATCCACATAAAATAAATATTTCCTTATCATATGAATCAATAATTAATTATTCACAAATAATATTACAGAATCACATTTATGGCAACCAGGCCGTTCCCAGGAAAGAGGGGGCTTTCCAATAAGGATTTCTCCTTACTAGCACGTAATTAGATGACCAAACCTCTCTTTAGACAGAACTTTTTAGACATTGCCAATAATGCTATCTAATAATATTATTTAAATAATATGAATTATTGATCTGATAATGAAAAATACTGTGGAGTAACAATTATTGAAACAACAATATTATAATATATCAGCGCAACAATTATTGAATCAATAAAATATTGAACAGTAACTACTGTAACAATTATTGAGTAGTACCTTCTTACATAAGAATCAATAATTGGTGCAATACCGTGTGCTACTGTATTTTAACCACCAGCTATTCCAACAGTATTAACGGTAACAACTACGCCGTTAATTATAAACAACTTATATTTATCGTTTTCTTCATCCAATCGCTTTCCGTTATGGGGCCCACACAAGGCTGCGCCGTCGTACGAATATTCCCCGACAGCAAGAATATTCCACGACCAAACGAATATTCACTGACCAAAAATGAATATTTTATAACCACTTGCTTATTTGAAATATTTACGTATTTTACCCATAACTAACCACATTAATCAAATCAACCCTTTCTATTTCAAAATAATAAATAGAGAAAATTTAATTTCATTTATTAATAAGTTGGGGTCTTACAATAATCATATCAATCAACAGTCCATCTATGCACGTAAGCCAAAGATGACTTTCATCACAATATAAGCATGAGGATGATGACAATAATATAAAAATTCAATTAAAAGAAGCAAAGGATAAATTTTTAAAAATTTATAATTTAATTTATCCAGAATTCAATAATGTTCAAATTGCCAACATGATACTGCTTTGTGGAGTAAAATTCAAGAATGATATTGTATCAAAAATGATTTGGACCGAAAAGAAATCAATTTTTATCATGAATAATACTCTGGGTAAATAGTACTAGGGTGAATAGTATCCCGTGAATAGTACTTTATGAATAGTACTTTATGAATAGTACTTTATGAATAGTACTTTGTGAATAGTACTTTATGAATAGTACTCGTGAATAGTACTTTATGAATAGCACCATATAAATGAATAGTACTCATGGACAGTACTCCGGCATGAAAAACTTAAAATTTAACAAGAATGTTCAAAAAATATCCTTGTGCAACGATACTAGATGAAGCGTAAATTTCAAGGATATTCTACTAATTTCACGGAGTATAGAAGCAATACTTTAATAAAATGAGGGTATAATCAGGAATACGAGATGGAATAATATTACTCACAGACTATAGAGTATGAAAAAAAAATATTATTCCTATGAATACCGAACAAAGTAATATCCCTTACCTCAAAAAAAGACTGGATACTGGAATAGTGAAGTAGACTTCTCTTCCTCTTTCTCTCTATAGTTTCTCTCTCTATAATTACTCTTGTGAGTCTTAGTGAATTGGTGAGAATGAAAAAAGAAAGAACTTCTATTTATAGGAAAATAAATTTCGATAATTGCACGTTTTGGGGCTCGAAATATTACAGTATAAAACTTTCATCTTTTCCTTCATTTTTAATTTAGTCCTGCAAGTATTATCAAACTTGCACCACCTCCCCTAATAGTACATCATGTGAATCAATAGTACATTCATGTAAATCAATAGTTCTATACATGTGAAAAAAATAGTTACAGTATAGTACCTTCATCTATACCTTTATTTTTAATTTAGTCATGCAAGTATTATCAATCTTGCACCACCTCCCCTAATAGTACATGCATGTGAACAAATAGTTATAAGCATGTGAATTAATAGCAATTAATTGCTCATTTATTCGATTAATTATCCGATTGGTCAATATAACCTCTAGAATAGATGTCGATTTTCATTAACACTAATAATCTCAACACAATGAAAATATCAATTTCATCTTTAATCAATACAAACTTATTCATCATTAATATTATAACTCATAATATTTAACAACCAGATCATTCCCATAAAAGATGAGGCTTTTCGATAAGGATTTATCCCTATTGACGTGCAATTAGGTGACCAAACCTCTCCTCGACAGAACTTTCTAGACATCATCAATATTGCAAATAATAATATGAATAACTTTGTCGTCTCAATTATAAATTTAATAATATAAAATATTAATATTGTGACAATGAATAATATGAGAGATATTATGCAGTAATTACTGTAGCAATAATTGAGTATAACTGAGTGACTTCTTACGTAAGCATCAATAATCAATACCGTGTGCTACTATGCAACCACGTGTATTACTGTACTTTTACCACCGGGTAGTTCAACAGTTTAACGGTAAAACTTTCGCCGTTATTTTTATAAAAAGATAATTATGTTGTTTCTAACTACGACAATACATCCGTTGTGGGGTCTACCAATGATTGTGTCGTCGTACGAATATTCCCTGTTAAAACGAATATTCTCCGACCAATCGAATATTTTATAACAACTTGCTTACTTTTAAAATTTATAAATATTACCCACAATTATAATAATATAATAAAACCACACCATAATATTAAAAAATATATTTCGAAAAAAAATTAATCTTTATTCATAAAAGTTGGGGTCTTAAAACCTCCCCTTCTTATGAAATTTAGTCCTCGAAATCAGGGTACGTACCTGGTATGTCGAAGAGGTGAGGATACCTTGATTTCATTTCAGATTCTAACTCCCAGGTCATTTTCTCCACATCGTGATTTTTCTACAAAACTTTAACTTGAGGTATAACCTTGGAGCGTAAAATATGATCCTTCTTATCCAAGATTTTAACAGATACATCTTCATACGTTAAATCTTTCGCTATCTCGTCTGGTTCTAATTCAATAATATGGTTCTGATCTTAAACATATTTGCGTAACATAGATATGTGAAAACTGTTATGAACACGAGACATACTTGGCGCTAAGGCGAGTCTATAGGCCACAGTTCTTACTCGATCGAGGATTACAAATTGGCTAATAAATCGAGGATTGAGCTTTCCTCTCTTTCTAAATCTCGTAATTCCTTTCTATGGAACATCACGTAACAACACATGATCTCCAATATTGAATTCTACGTCCTTTCGATGAAGATCAGCATAACTCTTTTGTTGATCTTGTGAGGTTTTTATACGTTGTCGAATCGTTTGAATCTTTTTCGTAGTCATACGTACCAACTTCGGTCCCAACAACGTTGCTTCACCCACCTCATCCCAACATACTGGAGAACGACACTTACTTCCATACAACGCCTCAAATAGAGCCATGCCAATACTTGCTTGATAATTGTTGTTGTAGAAAAACTCCACCAATGGTAAGAACTTGTCCTAACTTCCTTTGAAGTCAAGGACACAGAGTCTTAATAAATCTTCAAGAGTTTGAATAGTCCTCTTCGACTGCCCGTCAGTTTGAGGATGATATGCCGAACTAAATCGTAAATCCGTGCCCATAGCCTTTTGCAAACTAAACCAAAATAGTAAAGTGAATCTTGGGTCTCGATTAAAAAATATGGAAACTGGCCTACAATGCAATCTTACAATCTCGTTTATGTACATACGAGCAAGACGTTCAAGTGTATACATTTCTCGTATCGGTAAGAAATGAGCAGACTTGGTCAATCTATCAACAATGACCCAAATCGTATCTATGCCTTGAGAAACCTTGGGAATACTGAAAGTAGTATGCACACAAGCTAATCATGTTTGATGATAAAGTATATAATTTGTAACAATCTTATTCATTTATTAATAAAAAATATTAATTTATTAAAGGCTTTAATTATCTACATGATGTTGTTTTATAAAATGTGATAAACCAATAGTTTTAAGAAATGCTTTTAGAATAATGATGATGTTCATTCTAATGAGATCTAAATTCTTAGAAATCTTAAAACTAAAATAGTTCCCAATCATTGGATAACTAAATTGGAGATTAGTGAATTCGGATAGATTGGTACATACGTTGCTTGCTCATTAGATGAGGATGATTGATCTCATGATCATTTGTGTGGAGACACTAAAGCAAGTATTTAGGTACTTATTAGAGAATAAGTTCACTGAACGTGGCTCGCTAAGGAATACCTAATGGAGTTTTACTTGCCTGTCACTAGGAATTCTTGTAGTGATAGTAGTACAAGTGATCCTTGGACTTGAGATCATCATAGTATCTTGTGTATGATAAGTTATACTTTGACTTATTCCTTAAGACCCTCAGGGTATATCAAAGGGTATGTTTTGGTATAATAAATTGTACATGAGATAATGTATAATCAATAAAGAATCTACCGCTTCTAGTAAAAGAAGAGAAATATCTTATGTGATTCGATAAATGACAATCCAGTAATCCTTGGCCAAGACAGAATGAAATTAAAAATGAGTTTCTAATTTACATTATTTGGAGTTGTACATTTAAGAGTCGAAATACATATAATTAAATAAAATAAGACTTGACAGTAATTTTATATCTTATATTTAATTGAGACATTGTATAGTGGAAGGATTGAATTGTACTGTAACTATTTACTCAAATATTCTTTTATAATTAATGTCAAAATCTATATTATCTTGAAAGTCATTGATCATTAGGGAGGTTTATCCCTATTGTAGAATAAATATTATTTATTTAAATAAATTAATAGTTTAATTTATTTATTTAAATAAGATTAAAATTGTTCTAATTGATTTATTCACAACCGGTTTAATATGGAGAACCTAAATGGTGACACCATAAAAGGAAGAATAATTATTTAAGAAGTTAATAGCATAATCGTAATAATAAGTTAAGCATATTTAATTTAATCTATGGTGATAGAATAAATTAAATGACTTAATATTTATTGTTTAATATTTTAGAAATATTAAATATAAATTGATAAGAGGAGTCTTATTATTATTATTACTATTATTATTATTTAATTTTTAAAGGAGTTTGAGAATTAATTAATAAAAGTACTCTCATATATCCTAATAAGATTAGGAGGTCAATTAATTAAAATAGTTTAATTAATTATTCCTAATATGATTGGGAGCCTAATTAATTAAAAGAGTTTAATTAATTAAAATAAAACTTAATTCTTTAATTGTTAAGGAGGGTTGCCCACATCTATAAATAAGATGAGTCTTATTATGGGTGGTGGTTGTTGACTTTTTCACAACAGACGTGATTTCAATTGTTGGAGAGTACGCTCCTTTTCTATGAGATATAAAAAAACTAGGATTTTGCCAAACACCCATCTTCTTGAATCTTTCTTCTTCCTTGGTGGATCACCTCTAGAGGCCAAACACTTGGGTGGCTAACATTGATCAAAGGAAGGAACCAAACCCAGTGGATTCAAGTTGAACGCGAAAAAGATTGGTGGTGAACTTGTACCTGAGGAAGCTCGAATCTTCAAGGGTATGATTCTTATTCTTCATATTTTCGTTTGATTAATAATTGTGCATAAAGGGTGATCCGGGTATATGATTTGTAAAAATTTAAAACTCTAATTTTCCATACTTACAGTTATTTTGTGTAATTTGATTGCGTTCATGAATATTACAAACCTAACAGTGGTATTAGAGCCAAACCTTTATATAAATTATTAATTGTTTTAATTTGATATGTATATTGTTATGTGTTTAGTACAATTTAATTGGACATAATTTTGTTGTATAAAATGTTTTTAAAAAAAATCGCGAAACTTGTTTTGATTTTCTGCGTTTCACTTGACCACGGATTACTAATATATATAATCTGATTTGGATGCATGATTACTATCATATAATATATTCATATAAACCAACAAGCTACCTCTTCTTCCTGAACATGTATGCACTGGTATATATGATATAAATATATTAATGTGAATCACGGAATATATATATATATAATATTCTTAATTATTTTATAATTAAAATAACAAGTTTATTCTATAATTAAAATTGAAATTTCATGCTAACTAATTAGAGTTGGAATTGAATTCCATGATAACTAATTGGAGTTGAAATTGGATTCCATGTTTCATAAAATAAAGGAGTTTATTTATGAATAGAAAAGTGAATCCATGTTTCCTTAAATAAAGAAGTTTATTTAGATATGGAATAAGATTTCATATTATTCAAAATAAAGGAGTTTATTTGTGAATAGAAAAGAGAATCCGTGTTTCCTTTAATAAAGGAGTTTTTTTTCTTGGAATTGGATTCCATAATTAATTAAAATAAATAAGTTTATTTTGATAAAAATAAAATTGTTTATTTTATTCAAAACAGGATAAATTAAAATAAAAGAGGTTTATTTTGATTTAAATTTGGATTAAAATAAAGGAGTTTATTTTGATTCAAAATTAGTTTTTATACTAACTAAATTTGCCCATTAAATGATATCAATATATATATTAAATATTTATTATTCATGAGATGAATTTATTTATTGATGCATATGGTGATGTGTATGATAATAAATGGAATTGATTATGGACTATTGACCAATGTGATTGGATTTTATTTTAGTTGGATGCATGAATGTATGAGTTTTATTAAATGGGATTTGCGTACCTCATCTTCTCTAATTTTTCTTAATGTAAATTATATCTCCCTCCTGTGTACTTTCCCTTGAATGCTGATCAAGGTTTCTATTTATTTTAAATAGTTTTGTAATAGGAATAGTTAGAATTAATTTTGAAGAATTGGAGATCAAGGAACAAGGAGCGCTTGAAGACCCGTTTGTAATGGAGCCCGAGTTTAAATGTAATAATTATATTTAAATATTAATTCTTGCACCCCTAGGGTTTGACCTTTTGGTTCATTTGGTGGCTCTAGTGAACCAAACTAGAATAAAAGTCCATAATCAATCCAGGTAGAATATAGTATTCTATATGTGCATGCTTATACTATATATATATATATATATATATATATATATATATATATATATATATATATATATATATATATATATATATATATATAATAATGCAAACATGATTCGCATATTAATTAATATGACACATATTTTATATATATGTGTATGCGCGCTAAACAAGATGAGACACATTAATAACATGCAAACCCCTCAAATTTTTTATATTAAGTCCTAAGCGTTCAAAGATATTTGGAATATCGAACATCGCCTTCTAGCATGATAAAAATAATAGAGTATCAATTAATTATTATAAGTTTGTTGTGTCACCACAATTTGAGATGTTAATTTTATCACATTTGATGCTTATAAAGAAAATTGAACAATGTTATTTTGTTGTGTCACCACAAGGATAATATTTTTCTTTTTTGAATATATGGAGTACTAGGTTGGACTTAACTTGAATAATTTTGATTCGGATGTGCCACTACTTGATCAAAATAATCTAAGAGGCAAAATACAAGGAGGTGTATAGTTGATGTAATTGACAAGAGTTGTCTACCTATTTATTTATATATAGTTTGTTGTGTCACCACAAGGCTATATACATTTAAAATGGGATCCTTATTCTCAGTAGCAAATCTTTAATTAGATTTTGCCGAACTATATAAGTGAGGGTAATATAGTTTGATGAAAATAGTAGGAGATACCAATTTAAAATAAGACCTAATTTATTTTGATAATTAATAAAAGAATGTATGCTAAAATGTTATTAATTACAAATTCATTTACAGAATTTTACAATTTTTAAATTACTATCACTGCGTAGCATATTAGATGCTAAATTAACCGGACCGAATTAAATGGATTGGTTAAGAAATTTGAGAATAGTTCTCATGGCTGAAAAGCTATCTTATATCCTTAATACGCCTATCCCTGTAATGGTTGCAGACAATGCCTCTAAGGAAGATATTGCTACTTTTAGAAAGTGGCAAGATGATGCAAAGTTGGCTCAATACATCATGCTCACATCCATGAGTAACGAGCTTCAGCGTCAGCATGAAACTATGGATGCTCCTACTATACTCATGCATGTCAAGTAGTTGATGGTGAGGAAAGTAGGACTAATAGATATCAGATATCTAAGGAGCTATTCCGATCTAGAATGACCGATGACACTACAGTACAGACATATGTCCTAAACATGATCAATTTGATTGAACAATTAGGACAACATGTTTTGTCATGGATGGAGAGTTGAGCCAAGATTTGATCTTACAGTTACTCTCGGACTCCTTTTCACAATTGTTGTGAATTTTTCATATGAACAAGCTAGATATCAGCTTCGCTGATTTGTTTAACATATTGAAAAATGTTGATAGTCACTTTCCAACCAAGAAAGACCAAGTCTTACTGGTAGGGGTCAAAAGATCTTCTAAAAATAAGAACAATTCTAAGAAGGTAAATAGAAAAGGCATAAATAAAGGATAATAAGAACAAAACTGATACCGATAGCAAAGGAGTTTGCTTCCATTGCAATAAGCCTGGACACTAGAAAGAAACTGCAAGAAGCATCTTGAAGAGGCTAACCAGAAGAAGCTTAGTGACGTTTCGGTTATAAATACAATTTTGTTCATGATTGAAATAAATTTTTTCTTTAAGTCAAGGTTCTACTTGGGTATTGGATACCGTCTTTGGTTCTCATAAATATAGATTTATAAAGGGACCAAGCAGAAGTAGAAAGCTAAACAACGGATAAGTCATCTTATATGTGGGAAATGAAGCAAAGGTTGCTGCATTAGCCATATGAACTTATTGTTTAGCACTGCTTACGGGCAAGTCTATTAAGTAAATAAATTGTTATTGTATTTTAGTTCTCGAAGAAATATTATTTCCATTTTATTGTTGGACAATGAAATCTTTGGTATTATAATTAAGAACAATTGTTGTTCTATTTATAATAATAATATTTTGTATAAAACTGAAATATTACTTAATAGATTTTGTGTATTTGACTTACGTGAAAAAATAATTTGCAAATTGAATAAACTAGTATAAGAAAATGAGATGATCATTCAAAGAGTTGAATGTGTGTATTTACTGAAATACAAGTGTGAATTATTTGAAAGGTTCAAAGAATTCAGAAGTGAAACAAATTGGCAAAGTATTAAGATTATTTGATTAGATCAAGGAATAAATACTTGTGCAATAAGTTTCTAGATCATCTCAAATGATTTTCTCACAATGGATGCCTCCTGATACGCAATAATTGATTGATGTATCTAAAAAGAAAAAATCATACCTTGTTGGACATGGTGCGGTCCATAATGATTTTACCAACATTCCAGTATTCTTCTGGGGTAATGTCCTAGAAATGATTGTATGTTTACGAAAAGGTAACCTCAAAATCCGGCCACAAGACTCCATAAAAGTTATGGACATGAAGGATTCCTAATTTTAAGCATGTTAAGGTAAGGGGTTGTCCAGCTTATGTGAAAAGGTTTCAAAGGATAAGCTTGGGACAAGATTTGACAAGTACATGTAGCGACCCCAAAATTTATACATTTTAAATCTCAGCTTCGGTCGTTAACCATACATTAAATTTCAAATTTTACATCATTGTTCGATATTAAAAATCATTAACTATTGCGGAATAATTAAAATTTTTATACATCTTCTTCTGTCTTGCCCTAAATCGTAACCTTTACATTACATCTCTTCGATCCAAATTAAATATTATGAATCATTACAACAAAATAACTATACAAAGTCTTACATCATAACTAAAGATCCATATACATTGGATAGCTCAACTTACAATTCAACAACATATTACATTCAAATATTAAATATATTTCTCATAAAACATAAGTAATCTTCGTGAATATAGATCTCTATAACTCACTTAGCACATATCTTTACCTTAAAATCTGTACCTGCAAAAGTGGTTATTTGCAAGAGTGAGCTCGACAGCCCAGCAAAGTCTAACAGTTTTCATGCATCACATAACATATAATAACATGCTCGATATACATCTCATAATAATTAAAGTAACATGGCATACATCAATTCATATAATAAATATAAAGATTGAGTTCCTTTCTCAATCATCATTACTTAGCCAAAACAAAGCAGTCATATATTGACTTTAATCTTTCATGATTTCAACATACATAACATATCATGCAATTTATAACAGTTCATCAAGTCCACGTAGAAAATAGGAACCGAAAGACTTGCCTTGGTCGTCGTTTACCAATAATAGATTAACAGCTTACAGTTATCTGCACTTCACGTGCCCTACACAATTATATAATCATACACATCAACTATTAGTCACATAACAACATTTAGTAATTGTAATGTAAACTCTACTCCACATCTCATAATCTTTCCTATCATCACACAATGTTCAACTAGATTGTGTTAACTTTTCGATTTATGACTCACTATATTTCTTCTTAGTCAAACTCGAATTCCGTTCAAGTGCTTAAGTCTTGCTAGGACTACTTATTGATTTTATATTAAACCCATTTCATATCCTATAATATATGTCATCATGACATAGTTAGCCATTAACACATTACAAACATAACTAAGTACGTTCATCATTTAGGTTTGATTATTTAATCACTTAATCAATTATAACACAAGTTAATATGTAATAACATTATTATTAATAGTGTAGAACTACTAAAATCAATATTTTTCAGTCCTACTATCATTACATAAAGTGTTCTTAAAATTTCGTGTACAAAAAGTACAATGTCAGAATTTTCTGACAACTCGCGCTGCAGCGCCACAGTTACACTGTGGGCCGGCGCTGCGGCGTGGCCATGGCGCTGCGGCACGGGGATCAAAGCTACCAGGTCGCGCTGCGGCGTGAGTATGGCGTTGCGGCGCCACAAAGGTATTACAACTTCGCGCCGCGGCGCCGAGTTGCAGACCTCGGCAGACAGCCTCGGCAACAACATAGAAAAAGCCAATTTTGGCCTACAAGCTCGTTTCTAACAGACTAATTATCCTGTAAATTACATATAGACTTCATATTTCAAAAACTCTAAACATGATTCTACCCATACAACAACATAAACAACCAAATTAACACACCCAAATTAACTATTTTTGGGAAAAACTCATGTTTTTATATTTCTATGAAAAATCAACACTATAACTTTTGTTTTTCAACCAAAATCACTAATTCAAAGTATTTTTTATCAACAATTATACATGCTCTATCAAATTAAATGGTCAATTTATCCACTAAACAACTAATTAACCCTCAATTTCTATTTTAACTAAACCATATATATAATCACCAAAAACTCTCTGTAAAAAATTTTCTTCACAAACTTCATACATAACCACAATTCTTTGATTATAACTCATGAAAATAGTTTTAACATTACAAGTAAGCCATATTAAGCCTCATACCAACAATACTTCATACTTACACAAGGATTTTATGGAGAATTTGGGAAGATAAAAACTAATTCTTAAAACTAAAAGTATAGGAGAAATACCTTGAAGAAGAAGATGATACTATCTCTTTGATTGCTAAGCTTTTCTCCTCTTCACTCCCAATTTCTCTAGGATTCTCTCACTTTTTCTTCTTCTCTTCTTCTTCTTCCTCTGAGTTTTTTCCTTCTTCTCTCTAACCTCTCTCCTCTAACTCTAGAGCCTACTAACAATCTAACGTAACTAGATATTATATATATTAATTATATAATATAAATATAAAATACATAACTGACATCAGTTAAAAGTTTTTTTTTTTTTTGAAAACATAAGCCATAAGGCTTGTTTGGTTACTATAAAAATAACCCATTAACCTTACACCTTGTTTGGATAAATTAAGGACTTAATAGGCATTAGGCCTTGTTTGGCCAAAACGGAATTAAAACTCCTTTAAGTTATTTTAATAACTCTTTTATAGCAAGGTTATTTGTCATCTTAATAAATCAATTAAAACATTAATCTATTAAATTACTTTAGCATATAATTTAATATCACATAACTATAATTTCTTTTAAAAATTATAATTTTATTTAACCAACTAATATTTTAAATTACCCTTTCCCATTTAAAATATTATAATCTATTTAAATCACTATAAGCTCTCTTGCTTACTTATTAAATTAAATTATTATATAATCTCATAATAATTAATTTACTTAGCTCCTTAATTATTTATTCAATAATTAATTAACTAACCCACGTCAACTTAAATTACCACATAATTCAATAAATATTTAATATTGTCAATAAATATTTAATATTTATTATTTAATTATTTATTCAACAAATAATCAAATAATTAACTAAATCATATCAACTCAATTTAAACAATTATTTATTTAATAATAACATATCCATTAAATATTTATATATATCAATAAATATTTAATATTACACTTTAAAAATTATGGAATGTTACATCATTCCCTCCTTACAATGATTCTGTCCCCAGAATCACAACTCACATAATTCATTCGTTACAATCTTCCCTACTTACAAAGATTTTGTCCCCAGAATCGAAGACAAATTAAACAATTAACTAAGAGTAATCTTTCATCATTTTATCTAAATATAGGTTTTATATTTTCTACTATATTCATTACTTTAACAAATTGTAGGTTTTATTTCATAACTTTCACTAGAACTCATTTTTTTTTAAGGATTGTTATCATAAACACTCGGGATATTACACTCACCATTTCTTCTAAGAATTTCGTCCTCGAAATTTTATTCATTCAATCTAACAAAATAGATTTTATACTAATACTTCATTCATTCATTGGTTTCTATAACCACTTATTTCACAAACATCTTTCTGTAATTATTAACTTTTCTATTAAAATTTTTACATTATTCTTTGATAACTCATCTCTTTCTCATTTCAAAATTTCTTTTCTCACTTATTCCATATACTCATCATTCAGTGTCGCATTCTACGACTTCCTTCTTTCTAAGGAATATCATCCTTACCACATTCACCTTTTAGAATATCAAGAATCTTCCACAATTGCTCAATAATTGGGAAGCGATATGAATAACAAGAATTTAAAAGATTCCAAATCATGCTGAGGGTCATAAGACCACGAACTATGTCCACAGTTGCAAGTAATCTTTTAACTTCAACTTTAACAGTCATAAGACTATAAGGACCCCGTACTTAGGGTGTTAAGCCCTTCGTACGATGTATTGTGCACAAACATTTAGACGCTATACGTATGTCCATAGTTATAAGTAATCTATTAACTTAAACTTTAACAGTCATAAGACTATAGGGACTCCTCGTACTTAGGGTGATCAGCCCTTTGTACAATGTATTGTGCACAAACATCTCAACGCCTCCGCGTAATCCCCTATAAAAGGGTTGTTCATCTCAGTTTTTCAACATCTGAATCCGCACCAAAACAATTTAGTTTGGCGTAACTTCTAAAAAAACTCTTGAATTTCATGAACATCTTTCAATATTTGTCTAGCTGAATCAAATAGCATAGACCTCTACAACAATTCGGACATCAACCAAAATATACATATACATATATACATATGTATTCTCATATCTCAAAGAAATCTCAAAAATCTTTTTATGACATCATGATACCGCACTGTATTTACAGTCCGTTGAGGATTCCGTCATTTGGTAATTTTATCATACTACATCATACCATAGTGGGCTGACGATCCTTAGATCACATCCAACACTAGGTAATATTGCATTGATGACTCCATCGTTTTTATCATCTTTGCACCAGGTTACATGATGCATTAATGATATAAAATACATTTTGATATATTGCAAATCATTTTTGTCTAGCCGAAGCAATTAGCATAGACATACGAATAACAGTATTGTTGTTAAAACTCATTGGTTCCATCATTTGATCCAATATTTTTCAAGAAAATAGAAGTGTAAACATTAGCACGAAGTCAATAAATTTCGAAAGTCTAGCATAGCTAGTAGATTTAGAGTACCTATGCTTCCACCATCAACTCTACTTTCTATAATGATCCATTGCTTAATAAGTCTATCTATTCCTATCATCCTCAATACTCCACTTACACTTATCTATACCCAGTTCGTCAAACTTACCACACGTTATGAGTTCAGGAACTTGCCACAATCATATGAGTTTAAGAACTTATTCTAGTCAGACCATAGGCGTCCATTCGCTGAGGGGTTCAAAAACATACCATATAATTATAAGTCACGAACCTACCATAAGTATGAGTTTTAAGAACTCGCACTTAACCTTATAATATTCTTTAACTAGACTCTACCTATCTGTTATATACATGAAAAAAAGAATCACCTTCTCAACAGGCATATATCAAATAGCGCGACACAAATATTCCAATGATTATCAATGTGATAAACTGAGTGCAAGCACAAAACCCTTGCCCATACAAAGGTTTGTACAACTCAGCCATCACATGAGTCCTCAATTGAAATCCCACCTAACTCTATCTTGCTTATAACTTGCTCTTTGCTCGATACGAATTCCTCGTATCATATCATCTATAACTCCTCATGAGTTATCTCGTACTTTTTTTTTATAGTACTCCATCTTCATAGCATTAAGCTATAATTATTCAAACATTATAGACCATCTTCCTTTTATAACTTAAACAGATCACGTCGTGATCTTATTCTATAATCATCTCCTTTAAAATTATTTTCATAACTCGTGATCGTCATCATTTACGACATTATCCGTTATCTTGACTATTGGAGTTAGGAAACTCCCATTTCTTATCTTTATATCTCTTAGATTCTTCTTTGAATCTTCTTGTTTATAAACAATTCTTCCTTTAAGAATTTCTAACTTCATTTTACATTGCTCAACATTTCATTCGAGTTCTACACTCTCATCATACGTGTCCATTTCTATACTTGGTACACATCGAGTCTCTACCAGTTTCAATATTGTACGCTGAGTGGTTTCCCACAAACAACCAATAAACTAGGTTCCGAGTTGCTAGTTCGTATATACCTCCACTCTATGAAGGAATCGTTTAGCCCAGATACCATACATCAACTACTAAAGAGTACAATTACACCATACTTAAATATAACTCTCTATTCTTAACTTCCTTACCATTTTCTTCTTATAGACACTGTCTATTTGTTATCACCTTACATCCTTATTATTGGAGTTGGGTAACCCCACATTCATATTCCTTATAACCCTGCGAGATTCTTCTTTGAATCATTTCACGCAAGTTTTATCCCTTCTTTATACGTTTCTTACATTACTTCTTATTGTTCAAACTCTATTTGAGCTTATTCATTCCTTATTTTTACCTTTCTTCTCTAAAGTTATAGCCTAAGGTACTCTTACTTAAGGTTTCTAACCTATCAGCTCTGATACCAACTGTAACGACCCCAAAATTTATACATTTTAAATCTCAGCTTTGGTCGTTAACCATACATTAAATCTCAAATTTTACATCATTGTTCGATATTAAAAATCACTAACTATTGCGGAATAATTAAAATTTTTATACATCTTCTTCTGTCTTGCCCTAAATCGTAACCTTTACATTACATCTCTTCGATCCAAATCAAATATTATGAATCATTACAACAAAATGACTATACAAAGTCTTACATCATAACTAAAGATCCATATACATTGGATAGCTCAACTTACAATTCAACAACATATTACATTCAAATATTAAATATATTTCTCATAAAACATAAGTAATCTTCGTGAATATAGATCTCTATAACTCACTTAGCACATATCTTTACCTTAAAATCTGTACCTGCAAAAGTGGTTATTTGCAAGAGTGAGCTCGACAGCCCAGCAAAGTCTAACAGTTTTCATTCATCACATAACATATAATAACATGCTCGATATACATCTCATAATAATTAAAGTAACATGGCATACATCAATTCACATAAAAAATATAAAGATTGAGTTCCTTACTCAATCATCATTACTTAGCCAAAACAAAGCAGTCATATATTAACTTTAATCTTTCATGATTTCAACATACATAACATATCATGCAATTTATAACAGTTCATCAAGTCTACGTAGAAAATAGGAACCGAAAGACTTGCCTTGGTCGTCGTTTACCAATAATAGATTAACAGCTTACAGTTATCTGCACTTCACGTGCCCTACACAATTATATAATCATACACATCAACTATTAGTCACATAACAACACATAGTAATTGTAATGTAAACTCTACTCCACATCTCATAATCTTTCCTATCATCACACAATGTTCAACTAGATTGTGTTAACTTTTCGATTTATGACTCACTATATTTCTTCTTAGTCAAACTCGAATTCCGTTCAAGTGCTTAAGTCTTGCTAGGACTACTTATTGGTTTTATATTAAACTCATTTCATATCCTATAATATATGTCATCATGACATAGTTAGCCATTAACACATTACAAACATAACTAAGTACGTTCATCATTTAGGTTTGATTATTTAATCACTTAATCAATTATAACACAAGTTAATATGTAATAACATTATTATTAATAGTGTAGAACTACTAAAATTAATATTTTTCAGTCCTACTATCATTACATAAAGTGTTCTTAAAATTTCATGTACAAAAAGTACACTGTCAGAATTTTCTGACAACTCGCGCTGCGGCGCCACAGTTACACTGTGGGCCGGCGCTGCGGCGTGGCCATGGCGTTGCGGCGCGGGGATCAAAGCTACCAGGCCGCGCTGCGGCGTGAGTATGGCGCTGCGGCGCCACAAAGGTATTACAACTTCGCGCCGCGGCGTCGAGTTGCAGACCTCGGCAGACAGCCTCGGCAACAACATAGAAAAAGCCAATTTTGGCCTACAAGCTCGTTTCTAACAGACTAATTATACTGTAAATTACATATAGACTAAATATTTCAAAAACTCTAAACATGATTCTACCCATACAACAACATAAACAACCAAATTAACACACCCAAATTCACTGTTTTTGGGAAAAACTCATGTTTTTATATTTCTATGAAAAATTAACACGATAACTTTTGTTTTTCAACCAAAATCACTAATTCAAAGTATTTTTTTATCAACAATTATACATGCTCTATCAAATTAAATGGTCAATTTATCCACTAAACAACTAATTAACCCTCAATTTCTATTTTAACTAAACCATATATATAATCACCAAAAACTCTCTGTAAAAAATTTTCTTCACAAACTTCATACATAACCACAATTCTTTGATTATAACTCATGAAAATAGTTTTAACATTACAAGTAAGCCATATTAAGCCTCATACCAACAATACTTCATACTTATACAAGGATTTTATGTAGAATTTGGGAAGATAAAAACTAATTCTTAAAACTAAAAGTATAGGAGAAATACCTTGAAGAAGAAGATGATACTATCTCTTTGATTGCCAATCTTTTCTCCTCTTCACTCCCAATTTCTCTAGGATTCTCTCACTTTTTCTTCTTCTCTTCTTCTTCTTCCTCTGAGTTTTTTCCTTCTTCTCTCTAACCTCTCTCCTCTAACTCTAGAGCCTACTAACAATCTAACGTAACTAGATATTATATATATTAATTATATAATATAAATATAAAATACATAACTGACATCAGTTAAAAGTTTTTTTTTTTTTTGAAAACATAAGTCATAAGGCTTGTTTGGTTACTATAAAAATAACTCATTAACCTTACACCTTGTTTGGATAAATTAAGGACTTAATAGGCATTAGGCCTTGTTTGGCCAAAACGGAATTAAAACTCCTTTAAGTTATTTTAATAACTCTTTTATAGCAAGGTTATTTGTCATCTTAATAAATCAATTAAAATATTAATCTATTAAATTACTTTAGCACATAATTTAATATCACATAACTATAATTTCTTTTAAAAATTATAATTATATTTAACCAACTAATATTTTAAATTACCCTTTCCCATTTAAAATATTATAATCTATTTAAATCACTATAAGCTCTCTTGCTTACTTATTAAATTAAATTATTATATAATCTCATAATAATTAATTTACTTAGCTCCTTAATTATTTATTCAATAATTAATTAACTAACCCACGTCAACTTAAATTACCACATAATTCAATAAATATTTAATATTGCCAATAAATATTTAATATTTATTATTTAATTATTTATTCAACAAATAATCAAATAATTAACTAAATCATATCAACTCAATTTAAACAATTATTTATTTAATAATAACATATCCATTAA
This sequence comes from Panax notoginseng, assembly GCA_016801055.1. NCBI lineage: Eukaryota > Viridiplantae > Streptophyta > Magnoliopsida > Apiales > Araliaceae > Panax > Panax notoginseng. The sequence continues at coordinate 27,669,994 of CM029018.1, read as the reverse complement.
ATATTTATATATCAATAAATATTTAATATTACACTTTATAAATTATGGAATGTTACAGTACATATTTGTGGGACATCCTAAAGTAAGTTTAGGGTATATGTTCAATAATCCTACTTAGCAAAAGGTATTTGTTACGAAACACGATACCTTCTAAGATAAAGGTGTTTATCATTGAAGGGGCTAGTGGGAGGATAATAGAATATTGAAGAGTTCAAGAACCACAAAACACTATAAGTCAAATAAGAGGAACCTGTAGATAGACCTATTGTACCACAACCGAATCATAAATCTGGAATAGTACCGAAGATACCTTGGAGGTATGGATTCATCATAGATGATGATGATGAGGTACGCATCATAGAAGATGATGATCCAGTTACATACGATAAGGTAAGAGTTGTAGACACTCAGAGAAATGGATTGAAGCAAGCTTCTCAAAAATGGAACATTTGTTTTGATGAAATAATCAAAAGAGTTTGATTTTATCAAAAATAAGAATGAACCTAGTGTGTACAAAAGGGTCAGTGAGAGCGTTGTGACATTCATAGTATTATATTTTGATATATTACGGATAAGGAATGACATACTAATGCTATAATTAATCACTAAAGATAAAGTTGTCTAAACATTCCTCTATGAATAATTTGGGAAGAGTATCTTAATTAAGAATAAAATCCATATAGATAGATTCAAGAGGATGCTCGACTTTACCCAAGGAGCGCATATTCATTTGATGCTAAAGTCGTTTAGCATGGCAAACTCCAAGAGATGTCTCATGTTGATGAGCCATGGAGTGTATCTCTCTTAATAGTCCCCATAGACTCCTGAAAAGAGAGATCGCATGAGTGACAATCATGTATACAATGAAATATACGAGACCTGATGATGATCGGTCATATTATAGAGAAGATCACTGTAAGACAGTAAAAAATATCTTAAAGTACTTTACCGACATTAAGGATGTGATAATATTTATGGTGGGTCTAAATTAAAACTAGAAGGCTTAACAGACTCAAGTTTTTTTAGACATACCAAGACGACAGAAAATCCACTTTAATTTAAAGTGTTACCTTGAACGGTGGTGCAGTGAAATTGGAAAGGTTTCAAACAGCAAAGAGTTGCTGGTTTAGCGATAAAGACAAAGTATATAGCTATAAATGAAGCTGCAAGTTGATTATTTGGATGAAAAGTTCATTACAGAACTAGGAATAGTTCCTAAGTCTCATCTTGGATCTGAACATGTGTATTGGCACTTTCATTTGATTATAGAAATCATTGGAAGATGGGAAATCACTGTAGAGATAGTGGACTCTCAAGAACAAAATTACATATCCATTAACTAAAGCTTATCCAACAGCAGGATAATCGTCACTTAGAGAAGAAGGGTATGAGATACCATGACGATTGGCTTTAGTGCAAGTGGGAGATTAAAAGTAGTATGCACACAAGCCAATCATGTTTGATGATAAAGTATAAACTTTGTAACAATCTTATTCATTTATTAATAAAAAATATTAATTTATTAAAGGCTTTTAATTATCTACATGATGTTGTTTTATAAAATGTGATAAACCCATAGTTTTAAGTAATGCTTTTAGAATAATGATGATGATCATTCTAATGAGATCTAAATTATTAGAAAGCTTAAAACTAAAATAGTTCCCAATCATTGGATTACTAAATTAGAGATTAGTGAATCCAGATAGATTGGTACATACGTTGCTTTCTCATTGGATGAGGATGATTGATCTCATAATCATTTGTGTGGAGATACTAAAGCAAGTATGTAGATGCTTATTAGAGAATAAGTTAACTGAACGTGGCTCGCTAAAGAATACCTAATGGAGTTTTACTTATCTGTCAATAGGAATTCCTGTAGTGATAGTAGTACAAGTGATCCTTGGACTTGAGATCATCATAGTATCTTGTGTATGATGAGCTATACTTTGACTTATTCCTTAAGACCCTTAGGATATATCAAAGGGTATGTTTGGGTATAATAAATTGTACATGGAGATAATGTATGATCAATAAAGAATCTACCGCTTCTAGTAAAAGAAGAGAAATGTCCTATGTGATTCGATAAATGACAACCCAGTAGTCCTTGGCCAAGGCAGAATGAAATTAGAAATGAGTTTCTAATTTGCATTATTTGGAGTTGTGCATTTAAGAGTAGAAATACATATAATTAAATAAAATAAGACTTGACAGTAATTCTATGTCTTATATTTAATTAGGACATTGTATGGTGGAAGGATTGAATTGTACGGTAACTATTTACTCAAAGGTTCTTTTATGATTAATGTTAAAATCTATATTATCTGAAAAGTTGTTGATCGCTTGGGAGGCTTATCCTTATTATAGAATAAATATTATTTATTTAAATAAATTAATAGTTTAATTTATTTATTTAAATAAGATTAGAATTGTTCTAATTGATTTATTCACAACCGGTATAATATGGAGAGCCTAAAGGGTCACACCATAAAAGGAAGAATAATTATTTAAGGAGCTAATGGCATAATCGTAATAATAAGTTAAGTATATTTAATTAAATCTATGGTGATAGAATAAATTAAATGGCTTAATATTTATTATTTAATATTTTGAAAATATTAAATATAAAATTGAAACGCCCCCAAAATAGGTCCATTCCATCCAACCCATTCTGAGTCGCCAAATACATGGTACAGAAAATAACTACAACTTTATTACAACAATTGTCGTATAAAATACAACAACACATATGCTATGAGTTTGGATACAAATATATACTAAATGTGACTCATGTCCCAACCGTGGATAGCACCTCACAATGACACCTTACATAAAGGTATAGCTAAAAACTGTTTTAGAAATTAGAATCTTTGGGAAGTGCTCAAGGAAACCTTCGTACATTGGAGGCCATGCGTCTAGGTTGTGATAGATATCATATGGCCATAGAATTATCCTTGGTTGACCGAATAGACACCAAAGAAAAATGAAAAGATTACTATCATATTCTTCCCAATGGTGAGTCTTCTCTTGACTTATCATTATCTCCACTGTCTCTAATCGAGAATTATACTTCAAACAAACACCAAGATTATATAGGTTGTGTTCGTATATATACTCAGCAAGTGGATGAGCACATCCCTGTCTTATGATGACACGAGGTTGTATTGCATTAGACATCTTGTATGGTAGTGGCAAAACACCCTTTTAACGTTGGGTTCGCCTCACCCTATTGGATTCACCAAATATAACTACTAAATGAACCTTTCTATACTGCTTAAGGAGAACCTCCACAGCTAGAGACCACCGTTCTATTTTCCCGTTACCCTCGCTCGACCCAGCTACACTCTTATTACCTGAAAGGAATTGTGAAACAAAAGGGTGAGCACAACTAGCCAAGTAAAGAATATCATGACTAAAGATAAATAAATTATCAATAGTTTTCATCAGTAATAAATCAAAGATTTAGAACATATGGTAGATGATAAAAATTTCAACCATAGTTGCAGCGGAACCAGCAATCCATTAGAAGAGTCAAATAGACTACAAAGTCTATTATCTTCTCCATGTTAAAAATCCACCAACAATGTTTTATCCCTGTAACATCAATTAACAATTCTGGTCCACAATCATATGAATAACTCATAATTATAATTGTAGTTCTAAATTCCTCTTCTCATCCAGGACGAAGATAATTTTTATCACCTATCTTTACCTGAAACATCAAAGATCATGGTTATACCAAATCACAGTTCCTGTTCATAATCATGCTAACAAATCCATCTTCGTACTACGGCCAAAGATATTCATCAACAAATCATCTTTGCACTACGGGCCAAAGATATTCATCAACAGGTCATCTTTGCACTACAGGCCAAAGATATTCAACAACAGGTCATCTTTGCACTACGGGCTAAAGATATTCATCAATAATTCATCTTTGCACTACGGGCCAAAGATATTCATCAATAAGTCATCTTTGCACTACGGGCCAAAGATATTCATATCTCAAAGAAATATATAATCATTTCAGAATTTATATAAACAATAATTATAACCATGTTGATCAATTCACCTTTGCACTTAAGCTAAAGATATTCAATTATAAATTCAATGGTCATGATCATACCAGTCAACAATTTATCTTTGCACTACAGGCCAAAGATATTCCTCAGTCACGATCATACCAATAATTTACCCATCTTTACACTCAAGTGAAAGAGAAATTCAACATCAGGGTTATAAAAATGTTATATATGATAATAAAAATAATATGATCAACATATAGTTTTAATCTCAAGAGTAATATTCATAAATCAACTATAATTTGGTTAGAAAAAAAAACCAATTTTGTCATGAATAGTAACTCATGAATAGTAACCTATGAATAGTAACTTCGTGAATAGTAACTCATGAATAGTAACTCGTGAATAATAAATCATGAATAGTAAACCCGACACAAAAAGGTAAAAATTCTACAATAAAATTCATACCAATATTTCGGTATAATGATATTGAAATAACATTTTTTAAACTTATAAATAATTTATTTTAATTGTTTACACTTTACTAAATAATGTATTTAATCATTCTAAAATTCTAAACTCATAAGATTTCATCACCAATAATCAAAACCCTCATAAACAATCTGCATATACCTCATATAGGATTCTCAAGCCATAAAATCCTATTTTCCAATTTTCTTACTTCACATAACATATTTAATTCATTTACTCATAACTAGTCTATTTTCATGAAAAATACCAAATCAGTTCTAAAAATATTTTTTTTCTGGGATTTAGCAGAATATAGTCCCATATTGAACATATATTTTTCTCAGAATTTTTAAAATTCATTTACTATTTTTCATATGGCCAAAACCGCCGAATATTTAGATTTTTATCATAAATTGTACTTTTATCTAAAAATTCCGAAATTCACATAGTACACTGACATTATATAGATGTACTCCCAATAAAAATTTCATCAATTTTGGAGTTAACCACAAAGAGTTATAAGCGGTTACTTTTAAAATAGTCTTTTCTCGTAAAATTCATAACTCTTAATCTATACAACCAAAAATCACTATTTTTGGACACAATCAATAAAACTCATCAAAATATCATTTCAAATTTTTCCAGAATTTTCTGAAGGTCAGAAGAATTACGAACTGAAAAATACAATAACCCTTAAAATCTCTTACTATCCCTTACTATCCTTTACCTCAAAAGAGCAGTACTTCTGACTTGAATATCGGATATAACGCTGAGCAACACTCAAGATATCTAAATACTCACAAAAATATGCTTGATAATATAGAGAGAAAGAAAACTTGTTTCTGGTGTGTTTTTCAATTCTAACATAAGCACCTATTTATAGGAAAATGCTAGAACGCCAAAGGAGACTAAACTAATAAAATATTAATTTTTCTTTTCTTCTCCTACGCCTCCTTCACCAACTGATCAGCCAGCCAACTTGGAGCAAGAAAATTCAGCAGCCCATGTGTATTAACACCAACCAAAGTGAGTCCCACCCTATAATTTAATAAAAATTATTTTATTTTCTGAAATTTCAATAATTCATAGAAAATAGTCTGGTTATCAGAAAAATACGAATCTCACTATTTTTTATAGAAAATTCAATTCTCTACAACTTTATAGAAGAAAGTTTTTCCAAATTCCAGACCAAAAATATCCGAAATTCACAAACGGATGATTTTAAATATCGTTTCAACACCTTTTAAAATTCATAACAAATCATATGTTCATTTTTAACGGTTCAAAATTTGTGGATATATACTCAACTAATATATGTATAACATATCCAAAAATTACAGCAATCTAACGGTTGGATCAAAATTATAACTCACGAAATATAGCTTTAAGAACACCGATTTGATCTTTTAATACTTCCAATCCGACAAAATACTGATAAAACACCTCAACATTAATTATTTCATTTATAACCATATAAATAAATTCATCATTTATGTCCACATCAAATAAATATTTCCTTATCATATAAATTAATAATTAATTATTTATAAATAATATTACAGAATCACAATTATGACAACCAGACAGTTCCCAGGAAAGAGGGGGCTTTCCGATAAGGATTTCTCCTTACTGGCGCGCAATTAGATGACCAAACCTCTCCTTAGACAGAACTTTCTAGACATTGTCAATAATGCTATCTAATAATATTATTCTAAATAATATGAATTATTGATCTGATAATGGAGATGATGTGCAATAACAATTATTGAAACAACAATAATATAAAATATCAACGCAGCAATTATTGAATCAATAAAATAAAATATTAAACAGTAATTACTGTGACAATTATTCAGTTATGCATTCTTACGTAAGAATCAATAATTTAAAACATACTGTGCAATACCGTGTGCTACTGTGCAATAAAGCGTATTACTGTATTTTAACCACCGGGTATTCCAATAGTGTTAACGGTAACAACTACGCCGTTAATTATAAAAACTCAATTTTTATCGTTATCTTCATCCGACAGTTATTCTGTTATGGGGCCCACAAATGTCTGCACCGTCGTACAAATATTCTCCGACAGAAAGAATATTCCACGACCAAACGAATATTCCCGGACAACAATGAATAATTTATAACCACTTGCGTATTTTGAAAAGTTTTCACATTTCACCCATAACTTTAACTTTTTATCAATTTATCCATTTACTGAATTGTAATTATAAGAAAAATTGAATACTTTTATTTCATAAAATTCGGGGTCTTACAATCTCCCCTCCTTATGAAATTTCGTCCCCGAAATTTACGTACCTGGTATTTCAAAGAGATGAGAATACCTTGCTTTCATTTCAGATTTCATCTTCCCTGTCCTCATGATTTTTCCATTGCTCATCTCCTGTATTTCAGATATCATTCTAGAATACAGCTTCAAAACAAAGGTTAATTGAACAAATTAACATATCACATAATATCCCGATATTATGACTGACCAACAAATAAGCTTAGGTACGACACACTAGCGAAGGATTTACTCATCTCTCCCCTCCTAGTTTTATTCCCCAATCTCCGCCAGAGATCATATCTCTAAGCTTTGATACCAAATTGTAACGCCCCCAAAATAGGTCCATTCCATCCAACCCATTCTGAGTCGCCAAATACATGGTACAGAAAATAACTACAACTTTATTACAACAATTGTCGTATAAAATACAACAACACATACGCTGTGAGTTTGGATACACATATATACTAAATGTGACTCATGTCCCAACCGTGGACAGCACCTCACAATGACACCTTACATAAAAGTATAGTCAAAAACTGTTTTAGAAATTAGAATCTTTGAAAAGCGCTCAAGGAAACCTTCGTACAATGGAGGTCATGCGTCTAGGTTGTGATAGATATCATATGGCCATAGAATTATCCTTGGTTGACCCAATAGACCCCAAAGAAAAACGAGAAGATTACTATCATATTCTTCCCAATGGTGAGTCTTCTCTTGACTTATCATTATCTCCACTGTCTCTAATCGAGAATTATACTTCAAACAAATACCAAGATTATATAGGTTGTGCTCGTATATATACTCAGCAAGTGGATGAGCATATCCCTGTCTTATGATGACACGAAGTTGTATTGCATTAGACATCTTGTATGGTAGTGGCAAAACACCTTTTCAACGTTGGGTTCGCCTCACCCTATTGGATTCACTAAATATAACTACTAAATGAACCTTTCTATACTGCTTAAGGAGAACCTCCAAAGCTAGAGACCACCGTTCTATTTTTCCGTTACCCTCGCTCGACCCAGCTACACTATTATTACCTGAAAGGAATTGTGAAACAAAAGGGTGAGCACAACTAGCCAAGTAAAGAATATCATGACTAAAGATAAATAAATTATCAATAGTCTTCATCAGTAATAAATCAAAGATTTAGAACATATGGTAGATGATAAAAATTTCAACCATAGTTGCAGCGGAACGAGCAATCCATTAGAAGAGTCAAATAGACTACAAAGTCTATTATCTTCTCCATGTTAAAAATCCACCAACAATATTTTATCCCTGTAACATCAATTAACAATTCTGGTCCACAATCATATGAATAACTCATAATCATAATTGTAGTTCTAAATTCCTCTTCTCATCCATGACGAAAATAATTTTTATCACCTATCTTTACCTGAAACATCAAAGATCATGGTTATACCAAATCACAGTTCCTGTTCATAATCATGCTAACAAATCCATCTTCGCACTACGGCCAAAGATATTCATCAACAAATCATCTTTGCACCACGGGCCAAAGATATTCATCAACAGGTCATCTTTGCACTACAGGCCAAAGATATTCAACAACAGGTCATCTTTGCACTACGGGCTAAAGATATTCATCAATAATTCATCTTTGCACTACGGGCCAAAGATATTCATCAATAAGTCATCTTTGCACTACGGGCCAAAGATATTCATATCTCAAAGAAATATATAATCATTTCAGAATTTATATAAACAATAATTATAACCATGTTGATCAATTCACCTTTGCACTTAAGCTAAAGATATTCAATTATAAATTCAATGGTCATGATCATACCAGTCAACAATTTATCTTTGCACTACAGGCCAAAGATATTCCTCAGTCACGATCATACCAATAATTTACCCATCTTTACACTCAAGTGAAAGAGAAATTCAACATCATGGTTATAAAAATGTTATATATGATAATAAAAATAATATGATCAACATATAGTTTTAATCTCAAGAGTAATATTCATAAATCAACTATAATTTAGTTAGAAAAATAAACCAATTTTGTCATAAATAGTAACTCGTGAATAGTAATTCATGAATAGTAACTTCGTGACTAGTAACTCATGAATAGTAACTCGTGAATAATAACTCATGAATAGTAAACCCGACACAAAAAGATAAAAATTTTACAATAAAATTCATACTAATATTTCGGTATAATGATATTGAAATAACATTTTTTAAACTTATAAACAATTTATTTTAATTGTTTACACTTTACTAAATAATGCATTTAATCATTCTAAAATTCCAAAGTCATAAGATTTTTCACCAATAATCAAAACCCTCATAAACAATCTGCATATACCTCATATAGGATTCTCAAGCTATAAAATCCTATTTTCTAATTTTCTTACTTCACATAACATATTTAATTCATTTACTCATAACTAGTCTATTTTCATGAAAAATACCAAATCAGTTCTAAATATATTTCCTTTCTGGGATTTAGCAGAATATAGTCTCATATTGAACATATATTTTTCTCAGAATTTTTAAAATTCATTTACTATTTTTCATATGGCCAAAAACGACGAATATTTAGACATTTATCATAAATTGTACTTTTATCTAAAAATTCCAAAATTCACAGAGTACACTGACATTATATAGATGTACTCCTAATAAAAATTTCATCAATTTTGGAGTTAACCACAAAGAGTTATAAGCGGTTACTTTTAAAATAGTCTTTTCCCGTAAAATTCATGACTCTTAATCTATACATCCAAAAATCACCATTTTTGGACACAATCAATAAAACTCATCAAAATATCATTTCAAATTTTTCTAGAATTTTCTGAAGGTCAGAAAAATTACGAACTGAAAAACATAATAACCCTTAAAATCCCTTACTATCCCTTACCTCAAAAGAGCAGTACTTCTGACTTGAATATCGGATATAACGCTGAGCAACACTCAAGATATCTAAATACTCACAAAAATATGGTTGATAATATAGAGAGAAAGAAAACTTGTTTCTAGTGTGTTTTTCAATTCTAACATAAGCACCTATTTATAGGAAAATGCTAGAACGCCAAAGGAGACTAAATTAATAAAATATTAATTTTTCTTTTCTTCTCCTACGCCTCCTTCACCAACTGATCAGCCAGCCAACTTGGAGCAAGAAAATTCAGCAGCCCATGTGTATTAACACCAACCAAAGTGGGTCCCACCCTATAATTTAATAAAAATTATTTTATTTTTTGAAATTTCAATAATTCATAGAAAATAGCTCGGTTATCAGAAAAATACGAATCTCACGATTTTTTATAGAAAATTAAATTCTCTACAACTTTGTAGAAGAAAGTTTTTCCAAATTCCAGACCAAAAATATCCGAAATTCACAAACGGGTGATTTTAAACATCGTTTCAACACCTTTTAAAATTCATAGCAAATCATATGTTCATTTTTAACGGTTTAAAATTTGTGGATATATACTCAACTAATATATGTATAACATATCCAAAAATTACAGCGATCTAACGGTCGGATCAAAATTATAACTCACGAAATATAGCTTTAAGAACACCGATTTGATCTTTTAATACTTCCAATCCGACAAAATACTGATAAAACACCTCAACATTAATTATTTCATTTATAACCACATAAATAAATTCATCATTTATGTCCACATCAAATAAATATTTCCTTATCATATAAATTAATAATTAATTATTCATAAATAATATTACAGAATCACAATTATGACAACCAGACAGTTCCCAGGAAAGAGGGGGCTTTCCGATAAGGATTTCTCCTTACTGGCGCGCAATTAGATGACCAAATCTCTCCTTAGACAGAACTTTCTAGACATTGTCAATAATTCTATCCAATAATATTATTCTAAATAATACGAATTATTGATCTGATAATGGAGATGATGTGCAGCAACAATTATTGAAACAACAATAATATAAAATATCAACGCAGTAATTATTGAATCAATAAAATAAAATATTAAACAGTAATTACTGTGACAATTATTCAGTTATGTCTTCTTACGTAAGAATCAATAATTTCAAAAATACTGTGCAATACCGTGTGCTACTGTGCAATAACGCGTATTACTGTATTTTAACCACCGGGTATTCCAACAGTGTTAACGATAACAACTACGCCGTTAATTATAAAAACTCAATTTTTATCGTTATCTTCATCCGACAGTTATTCTATTATGGGGCCCACAAATGTCTGCGTCGTCGTACGAATATTCCCCGACAGAAAGAATATTCCACGACCAAACGAATATTCCTGGACAACAATGAATAATTTATAACCACTTGCGTATTTTGAAAAGTTTTCACATTTCACCCATAACTTTAACTTTTTATCAATTTAACCATTTACTGAATTGTAATTATAAGAAAAATTGAATACTTTTATTTCATAAAATTCGGGGTATTACAAAATTGATAAGAGGAGTCTTATTATTATTATTACTATTATTATTATTTAATTCTTAAAGAATTTTGGGAATTAATTAATAAAAGTACTCTCATATATCCTAATAAGATTAGGAGGCTAATTAATTAAAAGAGTTTAATTAATTATTCCTAATAAGATTGGGAGCCTAATTAATTAAAAAAGTTTAATTAATTAAAATAAAACTTAATTCCTTAATTGTTAAGGAGGGTTGTGATAAGTGGGTTTTATACCTACTTATTGAATACCAATTCACGCGAACTATGCCCATCTCAAGTACATTTTAGTGTGTTTTTAGTTGCATTTCATGTTATTTTGCATTGTATATACTTAAAACTCTTTTTGGTGAAAAAGTGCAGGAAGCGGCCTAATTTGGTTGAATTAGAAGGCACGAGGCGAACGGACGCATGAAGCGAGGCACAAGCTGGGACATGTGTGACATGAGGATCAAATGGAGCAGAAGACTAAGCGTGGATGGACAAAGGAAGGAGCAGCGGAACAGATCAGTTGCAGCAGCAGAACCAGAACTCAAAGTTGCAGAAGCCGCGCGGCAGGACAAGCTTGGGGACGCACGCCGGCACGATCACCCGGCTGGACAACATTACACTGCAAGTTGCACGCCCGCGCGAGGATTACACTGGGGGAGCGCGCGGCCACGCTCGATGCCTGTAGTTGCTGATTTGTTTTATTTTAATTTTTAATTAAAAAGGGTTGTAATTGATTTAAAACGATTTCTGACGGGTGTCAGACGTATCATCATTCAGTTTTTACGTATTTTTCGTTTTCATAACTAGGGTTTATAATCTGAGAGAGATTCTAACGTAGAACGAAGTCTAAACTCTAACTTTTCTAATTCTTCTTAGGATTCTCTATCATTGTGGATTTTTATTATTCTTGTGCTGGATTTATATGAGGATTTGAATGTTACTAGTGGATTATAATCAGCAATTGGTTTGATCGTTTCTATCCTTCATCTTTCAATTGCTTGCTTATTAGCCATGTTTAGCTTTGATCCCATAATGGCTTTTGGTTCAGTCATGAACTAAACTCCATTATGGGAGGATTCTAACGGATTTTAATATGTAGTTTAATTGCATGCTTGAATGCTGGACTGTTTTACATATCATACGGGATTTCTATTGTGGTTGTTTTGTATGTATGAATGTTTGATCACCATTCGTTTTCAGTACTTGTATGGAATTGATAATGAACATGCAAGTATGGATTGTAATCATGATAGCGTACATATATAGGGCTGTTTTATATGGCTTGTGTATTTCGTGAACCAGATAGACATATGCTGTTTCACCGTATGAGTTAGAATAAGGGCTTGTGCTTAAATTCAATATGGTTGCAATTTCAAATAGACATATAGTGATTTTGGTTATATTGATGATTACATGGATTCTATCGCTTGTGGATGATGTGTAAGTAGGTCATAGTGCATTGAAAAATGGCTATGACTCTTTTAGTGCTCTTGGCTACTTTCCTGTGATATATGAACCTTTCTTGGATGATAGTGGTAATTAGATGAAGTATTAAATAAAGTTAGGATCCCATTATTTCTAGATTTGGTCTATTCCATTATTGTTTGTGTTTTAGTTATTATTTGCAATTAGAGTAATTCACCAATATAGTCATTAGTTTAAGCATATAAATAGAGTGATTTAATTGATGCATAATGATTTAAATTAGACAACTTTCTCTGTGGGATCGATACTTTACTTACTCTGTATTACTTGTTGACACATGTATGCTTGCATGAGTTAGAGCTCTTTTGTTAGAACTGAAAAAGAGGCAACAAGTTTTTGGCGCCGTTGTCTGGGAAAGGCGTTTAAATTTAAATTATTATCATTAGTTTTAAGCTATATTGTATGACTTAGACAAATCTATTCTTTTCTCATTTCCATTTTTGGTTTTTGTTTTTGTTTTAGGAACTTGTATAAATTTTTATGCACACGCGGTCATCCAACCCCGACTTAACACCTGTTCAGGACAACATAAACGGGAAAGGTTGGAAAGCGAGTGTTCGTAGAAATTTACAAGCACAGTTAGAAAGTACTACATCTAATATGGCAGCCGAGGCACAAGGAAAGGAGCAAAGAGAGGAGCATAGGGCTCTGAAAGAATATTCCATGCCAAATATTAATGGACTACAGTCTAGCATAGTCAGACCAGTGATAGCAGCCAATACATTCGAGATAAAAATGGGCACTATTCAGATGGTACAAAATACGGTTCAGTTTGGGGGTGCTGCTATGGATGATCTGAATGAACACCTGTCGAGTTTCATTGAGATTTATGACACATTCAGATACAACAGGGTGGCGGAGGATGCTATTAGACTGAGGTTGTTTCCATTCTCATTGAGGGATAAAGCAAAAAGTTATCTTCATTCTTTGCCAGCAGGATCTATAACTACATGGGAGGACTTAGCACAGAAGTTCTTAGCCAAGTTCTTCCCAATGGCTAAGACTGCAAAGATGAGGAAAACTATCTCTTAGTTTGAGCAACAACAGGCTGAGTCCTTATATGAAGCATGGGAGAGATATAAAGAGATGCTGAGAAAGTGTCCACATCACGGTATGCCAGATTGGATGGTGATCAACACATTTTATAATGGATTGGGATGGCAGTCTAGACCGATTATAGATGCAGCTGCATGAGGGGCATTATGGGCAAAAAGCTATGAAGAAGCCTATAACCTTATCGAGACGATGGCATCAAACGATTTTCAGAATCCTACATCTCGAATGCCACAGCCCAAGGTTGCGGGTGTGTTGGAAGTAGATGCTATTACTTAGTTGTTGGCACAGATGGCAGCGATGGTAAAGAAAATAGATACATTGGCAAAAAGCAAGACGAAAACAGTTGCCTTCGTCTGTGAGATTTATGCAGACACTCGACAGATCAATATGCTATCAGTTCAAAGTCAGTGCAACATGTGAGCAACTACAGGAAAAATCAAGGATAGTTTCAGAATACATACCACCCCAACAACCGAAATCATCCAAACTTTAGTTGGTCAAATAACCAAGGGAATTAGCAGAATCAGTTTCAGACAAATCAACAGTTTCAGCCACAGCCATCTCAGCCACAGTTTACACCAAAACCACCGTTTCCACCGGAATTTTCTCAACAACAACAACATCACACTCCAGCTACACCTCCACAAGAAAAGAAATCAAAAATGGAGGAGATGATGTTAAAGTACATGGCAAATACTGAGGTTATGATCAAAAGCCAAGTAGTGGCTATTAAGAATTTGGAGACTCAAATGGGGCAAATGGCCAGCATGCTTAACAACAGGCCCCAAGGTTCATTGACGAGTAATACAGAGGCAAATCCACAAAGAGACGGGAAGGAATAGTGCTAAGCGATCACATTGAGGTCTGGGAAGAATATCGTAGACACTGCAAGTCACGCCCTCGCGCCTGATTTACAAGGGGAGGCCGTGCTACCGTGCGAGGCAGAAAAGTTGACTGCTGAAGTAGAAAATCTGGAGAATTCTAAGGCTCAGCATGAAGAGAAAGATAAATCAAGGTCAGTTGAGAAGCCTAAGAATTCAGTACCACAAATTCACCCTTAAGTACCGTATCCGCAAAGATTGAATAAACAGAGGGAAGATAAACAGTTCAGCAAATTCCTGGAGATATTCAAAAAGCTGCAAATCAATATACCTTTCGCCGAGGCATTGAAACAAATGCCAAGCTATGCAAAGTTCATAAAGGGTATACTGTCAAGGAAGAGGAGATTAGACGAATTTGAAATAGTACCCTTGACAGAGGAATGCAGTACAGTGCTTCATCAGAAGTTACCTCCGAAGCTGAAGGATCCGGGTAGCTTCACAATTTCGTGCACAATCGGGAAGATGAATTTTGAAAAATGTTTGTATGATCTTGGGGCAACTATCAATCTGATGCCTTCGTCATTGTTCAACCAATTGGGATTATCGGCTCCAAGGCCGACAAATATTTCGTTGCAATTAGCTGACAGATCCATCTCGTATCCGCGGGGACTTGTTGAAGATGTCTTGGTGAAGGTGGACAAATTTATCTTTTCGGCTGACTTCATCATTTTAGATTATGAGGAAGATAAAAATATACCAATTATATTGGGGAGACCATTCTTAGCCACAGGTAGGACTTCAATAGATGTGTAAAAAGGGGAACTCACGATGCGTGTACATGATCAGGAGGTGACCTTTAACGTCTTTAAGGCAATGAAGTTCCCAACAGATGAAGAAGAATGCTTCCGGTTTGATGTGGTGAACCGGGTTCTAAATGATGAAGTACAGAGTATAGTGGATTATGAACCATTGAGAAGTATCACGGCTGAAAATTCAGATGTGGAGAATGAGGAATTAAATAAATTCGTTCAATATCTGGTTACCACTCCACAGTATGGAACCATTGCAGTATGTGATAAGTTTCCGAACAAGCATCTTAAAGTGAATGGCCGGCGATTGAAGAGTGATTCTGGTGGTGAGGTGGACAGAATGAAAGTCACCTCGATTCTATCTTCAATATGAGACTCAGAGACAGTCAAGCTAATTGACTATAACTTAGCGCTTGATGGGAGGCAACCCATTGTTTCCATCTCTACTTAGTATTTATTCAGTTCAAGTTGTTTGGTTTAGTTTATTTTCATTACTTGTTAGGATAGTATGAGTACCTTTATATGCTTATTCATCGTAGTTGAATTACAGAAGAGCATGTTCGTGCATTGCATTGAAATTAGGGTGACAGAATAGGCATTCATTTTTATTTAGTAAACCATGCTTTGATAAGGTCTATTGATGTTATTGCAGGTGTATTGGAGAGCATGCATTTCTGTCTTGCAGATTCTAAAATAATAATAATAATAATAATAATAATAATAATAATAATAGCTAGCAGTGCAGGTATCAGGGACGCGCGGTCGCGCAACAATTTCAGCACAGACCCGCGTGCCCGCGCGATATGCCTGCCAGACCAGATTTGTTAACCGCGCGCCTGCGCGCTCAGCCCATTAAAACCTCGGGCGGCCGCGTGCGACATCAGACTTGAAAAAAAATTTAAGTTTAAAAATGTGATGGAGATCAGTTGAACTCTCATTTGCAATCAAAACAGAAGCAAAATCACAGTGTCTCTCCATAACTCACGTCTCTTCCTCTCTATCAGTTACAATATCGAAGCCATCAATCTCTCCACCACGTAATCATCCACGATTTCTTCCACGTTCCATATCTACTCAACTTCTCCAATTGCAGTATAAAACTAGGGCTTCTGATTTGGTTGGGCAGAAACGAACTTGGGGGTAATATCATTATTGTTTCATCTTCATTCTCAGTCAAATCATCTGTGCTATCTTTATCAACTGCAAATGGGGCCTAAGTGAGCACGTTCTATTTCATCTTCATCATCATCTTCCTCTAGCAGTCAAGGGGAGGATGTAGTCGATTATACCAGATTTCTCAGTCTTGAAGCCCAGCAGGAGTATTATCGAATTGTGACCAAAACCTTTGTGAAAGAAAGAGGATTCAAGCCTGAGCAACAAGATGGTCAACTATGTGCTATGATTCGCGAACGAGGATGGGCTGGCTTCGCTGCGACTCCAATACCGATTCCGATGAGCATAGTCCAGGAATTTTATGCTAATACTAAAGACACCATGAGCGGTCTATCTGTGGTCTGTGGTGTTAAAATAGATTACCGACCACCCGCCATCAGAGCTATATTCAGAATTACTGATACACCACCAACAGGGTCTGCCAATTGGGTGATAGGGGCGCATAATAAAACGGACTTGGAATTGGCTATTGCGGAAATGTGTGTACCAGGCACAAAGTGGACATACAAAGCCGGCACGAATCAGCCTCGCTTATTCCCAGCCGCCGCTTTGAATCGATATGCAAAGGCGTGGAATCTATTCGTTTGTGCAAAGTTTGTTCCTTCGTCCCATTAGCATAAAATCACGACGGAGAGAGCCATAATTCTGTGGGGTATAATTACGGGTAAGTACATTGATGTGGGCCATTTGATTCACCAGAACATTTTGCGGTATCTGCGGGGAAGCACTACAGGGAGCATTCCACATGCATCAGTTGTAGCTATGTTGTGTGCTGATCAGGGCTGCCATTGGGACAATGAGGAAATGCAAAACCCAAGCCAGGATATCACCCACGCCACCATTGCAAAATTCGAGGATTGAACGGGTGGTGAACCGCATCTACGAGGATTAGGTTTTATCATTCAGCCTATTTTTCCAGAGACATCACAGTAGCCCCCTCAGACAGATGAGGCAGGCCCGTCCATGCAAGCACCTGCTGCCCATGGTGATCGCCAGCTCCGAAGGTTGGAGCAAAAAGTTGATGCCATGTACGATAATTTTGGAGCGTTTGCGACGGGACTCACGAGGGCCTTAGCCGAGGCTTTTGCACTACAAGGGACAATGCTTGAATGGCCTCAGTTCGAGACAGCAGTGCCATATCCACCACCAGATTCACCACCCGAGGAGGGTGGTGTAGCAGATCATTAGGGGAGTTTTTTGTAACCCTTTACCTTCATTCACTGGGACATTGAATATTATAAATTTGGGGGTATTGGGGGTAGTAGTATAGTAGCATATAGAGTTTTTGCATGATTAGTTTAAATTCTGCATGTTCATGTTTAGTTTATTTGATGATGTGTTAGAATTTTATTTTTTTAGTTTGCATGTCTCACAGTTCTAAGCTTTATGGAAATTTTGTCTAGCCGATGATGACAGTGAATTTTGAAAGATTTTTGAGTATGTTGGATAACATGAACCTAGCTATAATGTTTTACACGATGAAATTCATGTTGCTATTTAAATGTTTTCGGTTTGAACGAATGTGTTCAAAATCACTTGTAGGTATAAGAATTATGTGTTGCATTGCTCGATAGAAAATGTAGTTGAAAAAAGGGAAATATGTGGAAAGTGAATTTAGACTGTTTAAAACATTGATTTTCAAACTTTGGGAAAACATGGGTATGCTATGTAAAAAAAAGCAAATAGCAATAACGTGGCTAGTCTTATTTCGGGGCCCTAGCTGCTTGAGTAAGTACGCCCGTAGGGGTGTCTTAACAACTAGCGCCCTAAGGTCTTTCATGGTCTGGGAGTCGTTGGTTGAAAGCTCACTAAGGGGTAGCAGTGTTTGCCTAATGGAATGAGGCATTGCACAGTCATGTGAAAAAAGAAAAAAAAAGAAAAAGAAAAGAAGTATAGCAATAAACACCGCGGAAAAGTGCGAAAATCGCCCTCGTGAGTAGTAATAAAGCAGTTATGCCCATTGTTGAACCTCAGTTTGTTTTGATATGTTGGAATAGTCTTCGTTGCATATGTATACATGAGTCTTGATTTAAACTATAATTTTCTATTTTGAGCAATTCAGCATGTGTATTCTTTGCTTAAATCAAGCTTTGGTGAACACAACACACACACAACATCTCTACAGCATTTATGAATTATTTGAGTGCATGACATTATGCCTACAGTTTGGTTTGAATCTGTATTCTTGAACCTAGAAAAATTCATTGAGGCATTTTGGATTGAATTTCTGTGATAGCGGGAACAATGTTAGACTAGTTGCATCATAATTTAGTTGCATAGTAATATTAATGCATTTTCATTGTTCATTAGTATGCTGAGGGCAAGCAACAGTTCAAGTTTGGGGGTATTTAATAAGTGAGTTTTATACCTACTTATTGAATACCAATTCACGCAAACTATGCCCATCTCAAGTACATTTTAGTGTGTTTTTAGTTACATTTCATGTTATTTTGCATTGCATATACTTAAAACTCCTTTTGGTGAAAAAGTGCAGGAAACGGCCTAATTTGGTGGAATTAGAAGGCACGAGGTGAATGGACGCATGAAGCGAGGCACAAGCTGGGATATGCGTGGCATGAGGATCAAGTGGAGCAGAAGACTAAGCGTAGATGGACAAAGGAAGGAGCAGCAGAACAGATCAGTTGCAGCAGCAGAACCAGAACTCAAAATTACAGAAGTCGCGCGGCCGCACAGCAGGACAAGCTTGGGGACGCGCGCCCGCACGAGCACCTGGTTGAACAACATTACACACTATAAGTTACGCGCCCGCGCAAGGATTACACTGGGGTAGCGTGCGGCCACACTCGATGCCTGTAGTTGCTGATTTGTTTTATTTTAATTTTTAATTAAAAAGGGTTGTAATTGATTTAAAACGATTTCTGACGGGTGTCAGACGTATCATCATTCAGTTTTTACATATTTTTCGTTTTCATAACTAGGGTTTATACTCTGAGAGAGATTCCAATGTAGAACGAAGTCTAAACTCTAACTTTTCTAATTCTTCTTAGGATTCTCTATCATTGTGGATTTTTATTATTCTTGTGCTGGATTTATATGAGGATTTGAATGTTACTAGTGGATTATAATCAGCAATTGGTTTGATCGTTTCTATCCTTTATCTTTCAATTGCTTGCTTATTAGCCATGTTTAGCTTTGATCCCATAATGGCTTTTGGTTCAGTCATGAACTAAACTCCATTATGGGAGGATTCTAACGGATTTTAATATGTAGTTTAATTGCATGCTTGAATGCTGGACTGTTTTACATATCATACGGGATTTCTATTATGGTTGTTTTGTATGTATGAATGTTTGATCACCATTCGTTTTCAGTACTTGTATGGAATTGACAATGAATATGCAAGTATGGATTGTAATCATGATAGCGTACATATATAGGGTTGTTTTATATGGCTTGTGTATTTCGTGAACCAGATAAACATATACTATTTCACCGTATGAGTTAGAATAAGGGCTTGTGCTTAAATTCAATATGGTTACAATTTCACATAGACATATAGTGATTTTGGTTATATTGATGATTACATGGATTCTATCGCTTGTGGATGATGTGTAAGTAGGTCATAGTGCATTGAAAATGGCTATGACTCTTTTAGTGCTCTTGGCTACTTTCCTGTGATATGTGAACCTTTCTTGCATGATAGTGGTAATTAGATGAAGTATTAAATGAAGTTAGGATCCCATTATTTCCAGATTTGGTTTATTCCATTATTGTTTGTGTTTTAGTTATTATTTGCAATTAGAGTAATTCGCCAATATAGTCATTAGTTTAAGCATATAAGTAGAGTGATTTAATTGATGCATAGTAATTTAAATTAGACAACTTTCTCTATGGGATCAATACTTTACTTACTCTATATTACTTGTTGACACATGTATGCTTGCATGAGTTAGAGCTCTTTTGTTAGAACTGAAAAAGAGGCAACAGGTTGCCCACATCTATAAATAAGAGGAGTCTTATTATGGGTGGTGGTTGTTGACTTTTTCACAACAGACATGATTCCAATTGTTGGAGAGTAAGCTCCCTTTCTATGAGAGATAGAAAAACTAGGATTTTGCCAAACACCCATCTTCTTGAATCTTTCTTCTTCCTTGGTGGATCACCTCTATAGGTCGAACACTTGGGTGGCTAACATTGATCAAAGGAAGGAACCAAACCCAGTGGATTGAAGTTGAACGCGAAAAAGATTGGAGGTGAACTTGTACCTGAGGAAGCTCAAATCTTCAAGGGTATGATTCCTGTTCTTCATATTTTCGTTTAATTAATAATTGTGCATAAAGGGTGATCCGAGTATATGGTTTGTAAAAATTAAAAACTCTGATTTTCCATGCTTCCGCTTATTTTGTGCAATTTGATTGCGTTCATGAATATTACAAACCAAACAAATACCAGTAACGAAATCCATGGTAATGTGCTCCCACTTCTATTCTAGAATTTCAAGTGGTTGCAATGGACCTTTTGGCACTTGATGCTCCGCCTTGACTCGTTGACAAGTTAGACACCTTGAGATTAACCCCGCTATCTCTCTCTTCATATTGCTCCACTAAAATGTATATCGAAGATCACTATATATTTTGGTACTCCCAGGATGGATTGCAAACGGTGTGTTGTGCGCCTCCATCATGATTTTGTACTTCAAGTCAGAATCGTTAGGAATACAAAGTCTGGAGTTGACTTGAAATATTCCTTCTTCATCGATTCTTGTCTCTAGAATAGCACATTCTTGCACTTTCTTCCTCATACGCATCAGCTCCATGTCTGTAGCTTGAGCAGCTTTAACTTTATCGATTAAAGTCGGTTCTACTCGTATATTTGACGTCATCACATTGTTCCCCGGAGTCCTTAACTCTATCTTCATCCTTTCCTTTTGAGTGAAAAAATATTTGAGGCTTTTATGATCCGTATAGATCTCCACCTTCTCTCCATACAGGTAATGCCTCCAAATGTTAAGCGCAAAAACGACAACTGTCAACTCTAGATCATGAGTAGGATAATTCCTCTCATATTATTTGAGTTGTCGTGAGGCATAGGCTATGACTTTCCCATGTTACATGAGAATACATCCTAAACATTTGCCTGAAGCATCGCTGTGTATGACAAATCCCTCCAAGCCATATGGTATTGTTAGAACAGGTGCTGAAATGAGTCTCCTCTTGAGTTCTTGAAAACTCTTCTCATATTCCTCGCTCCAACTAAATTTTGTATCTTTTTGAGTCAGCTGAGTTAATGGAGTAGCGATTCAAGAAAACCCTTCTACGAATCTCCGATAATAACCAGCTAAGTCGAGAAAGCTACGTACTTCGGTCACTGACTTAGGTTGCTCCCAGCTTTGAATTGCTTCAATCTTTGCCAGGTCAATAGATATTCCATAATTTGATATTACGTGCCCAAGGAATGCTACTTCCTCAAGCCAGAACTCACATTTCTTCAACTTGGCATATAGACTATTTTCACGAAGCTTTTGGAGTATCAGCCTTAAGTGTTGTTCATGATCTTCACGACTTTTGGAGTAAATAAGGATGTCATCAATAAAGACGACCACAAAGTGATCCAAATATTCCTTGAATACTCGGTTCATCATATCCATGAAGGCAGCATGAGTATTAGTCAATCCAAAAGACATGACTAGGAATTCGTAATGCCCGTACCGAGTTCTGAAAGCAGTCTTCGTAATGTCAGCAGTTTTAATCTTTAATTGATGATATTCGGAACGAATATCGATTTTTGAAAAGAATTTGGCACCTTGTAACTGGTCAAAAAAAGCATCAATACGAGGTAACGGGTACCTATTTTTGATGGTGACATGATTCAACTCCCGATAATCAATACAAAGTCGCATACTTCTATCTTTCTTTTTCACGAATAGAACAGGAGCACCCCAAAGAGACGTACTAGGATGAATGAAACCGATGTCTAACAATTCCTATAGTTGGGTTTTTAACTCCTGAAGTTCAATAGGAACTATTCGATATGGGGCTTTGGAAATAGGTTTTGTACCGGATTCAAGGCCGATACAAAATTCAATTTTACGCTCTGGTGGTAGGCCAAGAAGTTCTTCAGGGAATACGTTAGGAAATTTATTAACAATAGAAATATCATTCAAATCTGACGTATTTTTATTTAAATCCATGACATGGGCTAAGAAAGCTTGACATCCGTTTTTCAATAAATGAATAGTTTTATGGCTTGATATGACAGTGATTGACTTTAGTGGTTTGGTTACTTGAATTCACATAATAGGTTGGTTAGGAATATGAAAGCTAACAACCTTACGAAAACAATCGATTTTAGCATGATGAGTAGTTAACCAATCAATCCCTAAAATCACACCGAATGCAAGTATTTTCAAAGAAATAAGAACAACAGGTAACGTGCGGTTACCGATTTGAATCAAACAAGACTTATAAACAATGGATGTAATAAAAGTTTCAACAGATAAGTCAAAGTCTAATTTCTCCGGAGTTAAATTTAAACGTTGAGCGCAAGTAGGAGAAATAAAAGAATGGGTAGAACCGGTATCAAATAAAGTATAGACTTCGCTAGAGTTTATGATTAGCTTACCCATGATCTCCTCGTTCAGATTCCTCGCTTTTTGGGAGGTTACGACAAACACTCTCCCTTGAACTACTGGTTTTGTCTTGTCTGGGACGGCCTTTGATGCCTCTATCCCAGCTGGACTTGACTTCGGTGTACAACAAAATTGGGCTAGGTGACCTTCTCTTCCATAATTGTAACATGCTTTGGACTGCTGCGTATAGTTTGGACTGATGTGTCCCTCCCCTCCGCATTTGTAACATACTACTGACGGTCGTTATCCTTCCTTAACAATAGGTGCTGGTGTTGACCTCTTTCCATCATTATTGAATTTCCTCTTCTTGAAATTTCCACTTCTATTATCTTGGCCATGATTACCACCAAAGTGGTTACCATTTTTGGCATGTTGATTCCCTCCACGTTTGTTGTCACCGCTTTGATGACTACTACCACTGGTATTATCGATTTGCCAGCTACTCTCTCTTGGTTGGGTTGACTCATTATCGCGCTCTAATAACTGAGCCCTATTTACAACATCTGAATACAAACACAGTTTGTGAGAAATTAGGTATTAAAGTATCTCAGGTTTCAAACCTCTTAGAAATATCCGCGTCATTCTTTCCTCATTATCAACCAAGTAGGACGCAAACCGGGATAACTCGACAAACTTAGCTTCGTACTGTGACACGGTCATATTGTTTTGCTCCAGCTTGATAAACTCTACCTCCTTCATGTGACGAATACTTTCAGAAAAGTACTTGTTGCTGAATAGTTCTTGGAACTTCTCCCAAGACATCTTTAGTGCAGCAGATTGAGTACGCTTTACAGATTTCCACCAGTAATCTGCTCCTCCTCTCAACATGAAGGTGGCAAAGGGAACCTTTTGCTCCTCGGAGCATCCCAAGATATCAAATACCTTGGTGATCTGCTTTATCCACGTCTCCGCCTTAAGTGGTTTTGGCTCTCCTAAAAACTCTGGTGGTCCCAGCTCGTTGAACTGTTTAGCGGTGACCGTCCGAGAGCTGCCAGTGTTTCCTCCTGCATTTTGAATAGGAGTCTTTCTCGCCTGATGTTGCATGAATTGCATAAAGCCTTTGAACATCCCCTCGTTCATCATTTGGTCAGTGTTGTTGTTTTCCTGAGTATTATTGCCATCCTGATGCACATTATCCTGGGTATTGATCGTAAGTGACTCAACGGTCTCATGTGCTTCATTGCTTATCTCAATATTTTCGGATGCTATTTTCAAATACTGCCACAAAACAAGGGTTAACTGACCTGTAACATATTATCCATATACTCTGACCGACCAAATAAATACCAAATAAACTTAGGTAGGTCATACTAGCGAAGGAATTTTTCGTCTCTCCCCTCCTAGTTCTAGTCTCACATCTCAAACAGGGATCATATCCCTAAGCTTTGATACCAACTGTGATGCCCCCAAAATAGGTATACATCACCCATTCTAAGTCGCCAAATATATGGTACATAAATCAAATACAAACTTCTTTTATATAATACGACAACAGCGTAGCTTAGAGTTTTTATACGAATATTATCTAATAGACAGTATTCAAACTCAAATGAAGTCCTCATTACATTTATTATCACATTATTTCATAAAATAGTGAGGACTACTATAACACCATCTCGGACCATCACTCCGTTCCCCGACTAGTCCCGGCTACGTTCTCATTTCCTGAAGAGAACAATGAAAGCAAAAGGGTGAGCTCAACTAGCCTAGTAAGAAATATTATGACTAAGATAATGCAGAATAAGTTATCGTTAGCCTTCAACAATGTTAAACTGATAGAATATAATAGACAACAAGTTTAACTACAGTGGAACAAGCAATCCATTAGAAGAGTCAAGTATAGCATGATATCTACTATCTTCTATGATTTAAAAAGTTTTTCATCAACTTTATCGCTGAGACTCAGCTTAATAAATAAACCACCTCATCGAATCATCCCTGCACTACGGGCCAAGGATATTCATGTAATCATCAATGGTCATGATTATACCGAATAATCCATGGTCATAATCATACCAACAACTGTTCATCAATGCACTACAGGCCAATGAGGATTTTTACCACATCATTTGTTACATTGCGGGTCATGATTATACTGAATGATCCCTAGTCATAATCATACCAATCAACAGTCCATCTATGCACGTAAGTCAAAGATGACTTTCATCACAATATAAGCATGAGGATGATGACAATGATATAAGAATTCAATTAAAAGAAGCAAATGATAAATTTTTAAAGATTTATAATTTAATTTATTCAGAATTCAATAATGTTCAAATTACCAACATAATACTGCTTTGTGGAGTAAAATTCAAGAATGATATTGTATCAAAAATAATTTGGACCAAAAAGAAATCAATTTTTGTCATGAATAGTACTCTGTGTGAATAGTATCTAGGTGAATAGTATTTCAAGAATAGTATCACGTGAATAGTACTTTATGAATAGTACTCGTGAATAGTATTTTATGAATAGTACCGTATAAATACATAGTACTCATTGACAATACTCTGGCATGAAAAGCTTAAAATTTAACAAGAATGTTCAAAAAATATCCTTGTGAAATGATACTAGATGAAGCGCAAATTTCAAGGTTATTCTACTAATTTCACGGAATATAGAAGCAATACTTTAATAAAATGAGGGTATAATCAAGAATACGAGACGAAATAATATTACTCACATACTACAAAGTATGGAAGAAAATATTATTCCTATGAATACTGAACAAAATAATATCTCTTACCTCAGAAGAAAACTGGATACTGGAATAGTGAAGTAGCAGACTTCTCTTCTTTTCTTTCTCTCTATAGCTTCTCTCTCTATAATTACTCTTGTGAGTGATAGTGAATTGGTGAGAATGAAATAAGAATGAGCTTCTATTTATAGAAAAATATAGTTTCGGTAATTACATGTTTTGGGGCTCGAAATATTACAGTATAAAACCTTCATCTTTTCTTTCATTTTTAATTTAGTCCTGCAAGTATTATCAAACTTGCACCACCTCCCCTAATAGTACATCATGTGAATCAATAGTACATTCATGTGAATTAATAGTTCTATACATGTGAAAAAAATAGTTACAGTATAGTACCTTCATCTATACCTCTATTTTTAATTTAGTCATACAAGTATTATCAATCTTACACCACCTCCCCTAATAGTAAATGCATGTAAATCAATAGTACATACATGTGAACAAATAGTTATAAGCATGTGAATTAATAGTAATTAATTGCTCATTTATCCATTTAATTACCCGATTGGTCAATATAACCTCCAGACATCAATTATTATTGAAATAGATGTCGATTTTCATTAACACTAATAATCACAACACAATAAAAATATCAATTTCATCTTTAATCAATACAAACTTATTCATCATTAATATTATAACTCATAATATTTAACAACCAGATCATTCCCAGAAAAGAGGGGGCTTTCTGATAAGGATTTATCCCTATTGGCGCGCAATTAGGTGACCAAACCTCTTTTCGACTGAACTTTCTAGAAATCATCAATATTACAAATAATAATATAAATAACTTTGTTGTCTCAATTATAGATTTACTAATATAAAATATTGATACTGTGACAATCAATAATATGAGAGATATTATGCAGCAATTACTGTAGCAATAATTAGGTATAACTGAGTGACTTCTTACGTAAGCATCAATAATCAATACCGTGTGCTACTATGCAACCATGCGTATTACTGTACTTTTACCACCGAGTAGTTCAACAGTTTAACGGTTAAACTTTTACCGTTATTTTTATAAAAAGATAATTCTGTCGTTTTCTAACTACGACAATACTTTCGTTGTGGGGTTCACCAATGATTGTGTCGTCGTACAAATATTTCCTGTTAAAACGAATATTCTCCGACCAATCGAATATTTTATAACAACTTGCTTACTTTGCAAAAATTAAAAATATTACCCACAACTATAATAATATAACAAAACCACACCATAATATTCAAAAATATATTTTGAGAAAAAATTAATCTTTATTCATAAAAATTGGGGTCTTACAGTGTGCTACTATGCAACCACGCGTATTACTGTACTTTTACCACCGAGTATTTCAACAGTTAACGGTAAAACTTTCGCCGTTATTTTTATAAAAAAGATATTTTTGTCGTTTTCTAACTTCGACAATAATTCTGTTATGGAGTCCACCAATGATTGTGTTATCGTACGAATATTCTCCGATAAAAAGAATATTCCCCGACCAAACGAATATTTTATAACAACTTGCTTACTTTGTAAAATTTAAAAATATTGTCCACAACTATAACATTATATCAAATCCACACCATAATATTCAAAATGATATTTAGAGAAAAATTAATCTTTATTCATAAAAATTAGGGTCTTACAACTTTCCCTTCGTATGAAATTTTGTCCTCAAAATTGGTGTACGTACTTGGTATGTCGAAGAGGTGAGGATAGCTTGATTTTATTTTAGATTCTAACTCCCAGGTCATTTCCTCAACATCGTGGTTTCTCCATAAAACTTTGACTTGAGGTATAACCTTGGAGCGTAGAATATAATCCTTCTTATCCAAGATTTTAACAGGTACCTCTTCATACGTTAAATCTTTCGCTATTTCGTCTGGTTCTAACTCAATAATGTGGTTCGGGTCTTCCACATATTTACGTAACATGGATATATAAAAAATGTTATGAACACGAGACATACTTGGTGGTAAGGCGAGTCTATAAGCCACAGTTTCTACTCGATCGAGGATTTCGAATGGGCCAATGAATCGAGGATTGAGCTTTTCTCTCTTTCTAAATCTCGTAACTCCTTTCTATGGAGCAACCCGTAACAACACATGATCTCCAGCATTGAACTCCACATCCTTTCGATGAAGATCAGCATAACTCTTTTGTCTATCTTGTGAGGTTTTTATACGTTATCAGATCATTTAAATCTTTTCTATTGTCATGCGTACCAATTCTGGTCCCAACAACATTGCTTCACCCACCTCGTCCCAACATACTAGAGAACAACACTTGCGTTCATACAACGCCTCAAATGGAGTCAAGCCAATACTTTCTTGATAACTATTGTTGTAGGAGAATTCCACCAATGGCAAGAACTTGTCCCAACTTCCTTTGAAGTCAAGGACATAGAGTCTTAATAGATCATCAAGAGTTTGAATAGTCCTCTCCGACTGCCCGTCCGTTTGAGGATGATATGTCGAACTAAATCGTAAATTTGTGCCCATAGCTTTTTACAAACTAACCCAAAATCGTGAAGTAAATATTGGGTCTCGATCAAAAACTATGGATACTGGCATACCATGCAGTCTTACAATCTCATTTATGTAAATACAAGTAAGACGTTCAAGTGAATAAGTTTCTCGTATAGATAAGAAATGAGCAGACTTGGTCAACCTATCAACAATGATCCAAATTACATCTATGCCTTGAGAAACCTTGGGAAGACCAGTAACGAAATCTATGGTAATGTGTTCCCACTTCCATTCTAGAATTTCAAGTGGTTGCAATGGACCTTTTGGCACTTGATGCTCTGCCTTGACACGTTGGCACGTTAAACACCTTGAGATAAACTCCACGATCTCCCTCTTCATATTGCTCCACCAAAATGTATGTCGAAGATCACGATACATTTTGGTACTTCTAGGATGGATTGCAAATGGTGTGTTGTGCACCTCCATCAAGATTTTATACTTTAAATCAGGGTCGTTATGAACACAAAGTCTGGAGTTGACTCGAAGTATTCCTTCTTCATCTATTCTTGCTTCCGGAATAGCACCTTCTTACACTTTCTTCTTCATACGCATCAGCTCCAGGTCTGTAGTTTAAGCAGTTTTAACTTTATCGATTAAAGTCGGTTCTACTCGTATATTTGACATAATCACGTGGGTCCCTGGAGTCTTTAACTCTATCTTCATCCTTTGTAAGTCATACAAAATGGGCTTTTGCGTTAACAATATTGCACTCATACCCGCATATTATCTTCTACTCAATGCGTCAGCTACTAAGTTCGCTTTTCCAAGATGGTATTGAATAGTATGATCGTAATCTTTCAATAGCTCGAGTCAACGTCGTTGCCGCATGTTGAGTTCCTTTTGGGTGAAGAAATATTTGAGGCTTTTATGATCTATATAGATCTCCACCTGCTCTCCATACAGGTAATGCCTCCAGATTATAAGCGCAAAAACGACTACTGCCAACTCTAGATCATGAGTAGGATAATTTCTCTCATATTCTTTGAGTTGTCGCGAGGCATAGGCTATGACTTTTTCATGTTGCATGAGAACACATCCTTAACCTCTTCCTTAAGCATCACTGTAGATGACATATCCCTCCGAAGCAGACAGTATTGTCAGAACAAATGCTGAAATGAGTCTCCTCTTGAGTTCTTGAAAACACTTCTCATATTCCTCGCTCCAACCGAATTTAGTATCTTTTAGAGTCAGCTGAGTTAATGGAGTAGTGATTCGAGAAAATCCTTTCACGAATCTCCGATAATAACCAGCTAAGCCCAGAAAACTACGTACTTCGGTAACTGACTTAGGTTGCTCCCAGCTTTGAATTGCTTTAATCTTTGCTGGGTCAACAGATATTTCATGATTTGATATCACGTGCCAAAAGAATGCTACTTTCTCAAGCCAAAACATACATTTCTTTAACTTGGCATATAGCTTATTTTCACGAAGCTTTTGGAGTATTAGCCTCAAGTGGTGCTCATGATCTTCATAGCTTTTGGAGTATATGAGGATGTCATCAATAAAAACAACAACAAAATAATCTAAATATTCCTTGAATACTCGGTTCATCATATCCATGAAGGCCGCAGGAGCATTAGTCAATCCAAAAGACATGACTAGAAATTTGTAATGCTCGTACCGAGTTCTGAAAGCAGTCTTTGGAAAATCATCAGTTTTAACTTTTAACTGATGATATCCGGAACGAAGATCGATCTTTAAAAAGAATTTAGCACCTTGCAACTGGTCAAGCAGGTCATCAATTCGAGGTAACGGGTACCTATTTTTGACGGTGACATGATTCAACTCTCAATAATCAATACAAAGTCGCATACTTCCATCTTTCTTCTTTACGAATAGAACAGGAGCACCCCAAGGAGACGTACTAGGATGAATGAAACCGATGTCTAACAATTCTTGCAGTTGGGTTTTTAACTCCTAAAGTTTAATAGGAGCCATTCGATATGGGGCTTTGAAAATGGGTTTTGTACCGGGTTCAAAATCAATACAAAACTCGATTTCACGCTCTGGGAGTAGGTCAGGAAGTTCTTCAGGGAATACGTCAGAAAATTTATTAACAATAGAAATATCATTCAAATCTGACGTATTTTTGTTTAAATCTGTGACATGGGCTAAGAAAGCTTGACATCCGTTTTTTAATAGACGAATGGCTTTATGGCTTGATATGATAGTGATTGACTTTAGTGGTTTGGTTGCTTGAAACCGCATAATAGGTTAGTTAGGAATATGAAAGCTAACAGCCTCACGAAAATAATTAATTTTAGCATGATGAGTAGTTAACCAATCAATCCCTAAAATCACATCAAATGCAAGTATTTTCAAAGAGATAAGATCGACAGGTAATGTGAGGGTGCCGACTTTAATCAAACAAGACTTATAAACAGTAGATGTAATGAAGGTTTCTCCCAACGGAGTTTCAATAGATAAGTCAAAGTCTAATTTCTCCGGAGTTAAATTTAAACGTTGAGCGCAAGTAGGAGAAATAAAAGAATGGGTAGAACCGGTATCAAATAAGGTATAGACTTCGTAAGAGTTTATGATTAGTTTACCCGTGATAACTTCATTTGGATTTTTCATTTTTTGGGAGGTCACGACAAACGCTCTCCCTTGAACTACCGACTTTGACTTGTCTGGGACGGCCTTTGGTGTCTCCATCCCGGCTGGACTTGACTTCAATGTACGATAAAATCGGGCTAGGTGACCCTCTCTTCTACAATTATAACATGCTTTGGACTGCTGCGTACATTTGGACTTAAGTGTCCCTCCCCTTCGCATTTGTAGCATCATCCGGTGGTCGTTCCCCTTCCTTGAAAACAGGTGCTGGTGTCTTTCTATCATTATTGAATATCATCTTCTTAAAATTTTTGCTTCTATTGTCTTGGCCATGATTACCACCGAAGTGGTTACCATTTCTGGCATGTTGATTTCCTCCACATTTATTGTCACCGCTTCGATGACTGCTACCAATGGTATTATCGATTTGTCGGCTGATCTCTCTTGATTGGGTTGACTCATTATTGCGCTCTAATAACTGAGCCCTATTTACAACATCTGAATACAAACACAGTTTGTGAGAAATGAGGTATTGACGTATTTCGGGTTTCAAACCTCGCATAAACATTCGCGTCATTCTCTCCTCATTATCAACCAAATGGGATACAAACTGGGACAACTCAGCAAACTTAGCATCGTACTACGACACGGTCATATTATTTTGTTCCAGCTTGATAAACTGCACCTCCTTCATGTGACAAATACTTTTGAGAAAGTACTTGTCGTTGAACAGTTCTTGGAACTTCTTCCAAGACATCTTCAGTGCGGCAGGTTGGGTACGTTTTACGGATTCCTACCAGTAATCTGCTTCTCCTCGCAACATGGAGGTGGCAAAGGGAACCTTTTGCTCCTCGGAGCATCCCAAGATGTCAAATATCTTGGTGATCTACTTTATCCACGTCTCCGCCTTAAGTGGTTTTGGCTCTCTCAAAAACTCCGGTGGTCCCAGCTCCTTGAACTGCTTAGCGGTGACCATCTGAGAGTTGCCAGTATTTCCACCTGCATTTTGAATAGGAGTTTCTCTTGCCTGATGTTACACGAATTACAGAAAGCTCCTAAATATTCTGTCGTTCGCCATTTGGTCAGTGTTGTTGTTCACTTGAGGATTATTGCCTTCCTGTTGCACATTATCCTGGGTATTGATCAGTGGTGACTCAACAGTTTTGTGACAACCCCAAAACAGGTCCATTCCATCCAACCTATTCTGAGTCGCCAAATACATGGTACAGAAAATAACTATAACTTTATTACAACAATTGTCGTGCAAAATACAACAACACATATGCTGTGAGTTTGGATAAAAATATATTCCAAATGTGACTCATGTCCCAACCGTGGACAGCACCTCACAATGACACCTTACATAAAGGTATAGTCAAAAACTGTTTTAGAAATTATAATCTTTGGAAAGTGCTCAAGGAAACCTTTGTACATGGGAGGCCATGCGTTTAGGTTATGATAGATATCATATGGCCACAGAATTATCATTGGTTGACCCAATAGACCCCAAAGAAAAACGAGAAGATTACTATCATATTCTTCCCAATTGGGAGTCTTCTCTTCACATATCATTATCTCCACTGTCTCTAATTGAGAATTATACTTCAAACAAACACCAAGATTATATAGGTAGTGCTCGTAAATATACTCAGCAAGTGGATGATCACAATCCTGTCTTATGATGACACGAGGTTGTATGTCATTAGACATCTTGTATGATAGTGGCAAAACACCCTTCCAATGTTGGGTTCGCTTCACCCTAGATGATTCACCAAATATAACTACTAAATGATGACCACCGTTCTATTTTTCCGTTACCCTCGCTCGACCCAGCTACACTCTTATTACCTGAAAGGAATTGTGAAACAGAAGGGTGAGCACAACTAGCCCAGTAAAGAATATCATGACTAAAGATATATAAATTATCAATAGTCTTCATCAGTAATAAATCAGAGATTTAGAACATATGTTAGATGATAAAAATTTTCAACCATAGTTGCAGCGGAACAAGCAATCCATTAGAAGAGTCAAATAGACTACAAAGTCTATTATCTTCTCCATGATAAAAATCGACCAACAATATTTTATCCCTGTAACATCAATCAACAATTCTGGTCCACAATCATATGAATAACTCATAATCATAATTGTAGTTCTAAATTCCTCTTCTCATCCAGGACAAAGATAATTTTCATCACCTGAAACATCAAACATCATGGTTATACCAAATCACAGTTCATGTTCATAATCATACTAATAAATTCATCTTTGCACTACGGCCCAAAGATATTCATCAACAAGTCATCTTTGCACTACATACCAAAGATATTCAATAGCAGATCATCTTTACATTACGAGCCAAAGATATTCATCAACAACTCATCTTTGTACTACAGGCCAAAGATATTTAACAACAAGTCATCTTTGCATTATGAGCCAAAAATATTCATCAATAATTCATCTTTGTACTACGGGCCAAAGATATTCATCAATAGTTCATCTTTGCACTACAGGCCAAAGATATTCCTCAACAGTTCATATTTGCACTACAGGCCAAATATATTCCTATCTCAAAGAAATATATAATCATTTCAGAATTTATATAAGCAATAATTATAACCATGTTGATCAATTCACCTTTGCACTTAAGCTAAAGATATTTATTTATAAATTCAATGGTCATGATCATACCAGTCAATAATTCATCTTTGCACTACAGGCCAAAGATATTCCTCAGTCACGATCATACCAATAATTTACCCATCTTTACACTCAATTGTAAGAGAAATTCAACATCAGGGTTATAAAAATGTTATATATGATAATAAAAATAATATGATCACCAACTGCATTTATTTTCAAGAGCAACAATCATAAATCAACGATAATTTGGTCAAAAAAAGAAACCAATTGTTGTCGTGAATAGTACCCGTGAATAGTAACTCGTGAATAGTAACTCATGAATAGTAACTCATGAATAGTACTCCGTATTCGTACATAGTACCATATACGTAAATAATATCATATACGTAAATAGTGCCATATATATGAATAGTGTCGTATACGTGAATAGTGCCGTATACGTGAATAGTATCCCCGGCTCAAAAAGGCAGAAATTCCACAATAAGATCCATACCAATATGTCAGTATAATGATATTAAAAGAATAACATCATTATGAAGAATATAACATCCCTTACTATCCCTTACTATCCCTTACCTCAAAGAGCAGTACTTCAGATTGGATATCGGATATGGCGCTGAAGGAAACTTGCACTAATGAATAACAACTCACCAAGTATCTAAATACTCACAAAATACACTCAATAATATAGAGAGAGAAAGCTTATATTTCTGGTGTGATTTTCAATTCTAACTTAGCCCTCTATTTATAGGAAATTATAAGCACGCCGAAGTAGGCTTAACCTGCAACCTGATGGCTTTACCTGCTACTATTCTCACCCACCACATTTGAATAAAAATCTCAGCACATTTCTTCACCAACCAAGAGTGGGACCCACCAATTCTAGAGTTTTTCACCAAAATGATAAATTCCGAAACTTCAACAATTTCTAAACCAGTCATCTCTTAAAATTCATAACAAATCATACGTTCATTTTTAACGGTTCAAAATTTGTGGGCATATACTCAACTTATATATGTATAACATATCCAAAAATTACCACGATCCAACGGTCGGATTAAAAATTATAACCCCCGTAAGATATTTCAAAAATCCTAATTTGATTTTCAATACCTCCGTTCCGACAAAAATACAGATAAAACACCTCAACATTAACTCCTTCAGTTTTAACCACAAAAATATATCCCTCATTTATATCCACATAAAATAAATATTTTCTTATCATATGAATCAATAATTAATTATTCACAAATAATATTACAGAATCACATTTATGACAACCAGGCCGTTCCCAGGAAAGAGGGGGCTTTCCAATAAGGATTTCTCCTTACTGGCACGCAATTAGATTATCAAACCTCTCCTTAGACAGAACTTTCTAGACATTGTCAATAATGTTATCTAATAATATTATTCAAATAATATGAATTATTGATCTGATAATGGGAAATACTGTGCAGCAGCAATTATTAAAATAACAATAATATAAAATATCAACGCAGTAATTATTGAATCAATAAAATAAAATATTGAACAGTAATTACTGTGACAATTATTCAGTAGTGCCTTCTTACGTAAGAATCAATAATTTCAAAAATACTGTGCAATAACGCGTATTACTGTATTTTAACCACCGGGTATTCCAACAGTGTTAACGGTAACAACTACGCCGTTAATTATAAAAACTCAATTTTTGTCGTTTTCTTCATCCAATCGCTATCCGTTATGAGGCTCACAAATAGTTGCGCCGTCGTACGAATATTCCCCGACAGAAAGAATATTTCACGACCAAACGAATATTCCCCGACAAAATAAATATTTTATAACCACTTGCTTATTTTGAAAAATATTCATATATCACCTTCACTTTAACTTTTTATCAATTTAACCATTTACTAAATAGAAAATTGAATACTTTTATTTCATAAAATTTGGGGTCTTACAAGTTTCATGTGCTCCATTGCTTAACTCGACATTTTCGGATATCATTTTCAAACACTGCCACAAAACAAGGGTTAATTGACATGTCACATATTATCCCAATATTATGACCGACTAATTAAATAACAAATAAACTTAGGTAGGTTATACTAGTGAAGGATTTTTTCGTCTCTCCCCCTAGTTCTAGTCTCACATCTTAGTCAAGGATTATATCCCTAAGCTCTGATACCAACTGTGACGCCCCCAAAATATGTATACATCACCTATCTTGAGTCGCCAAATACATGGTACATAATTTGAAATACAAACTTCTTTTATACAGTACGACAAAACGTAGCTGAGAGTTTCAACACGGATAATGTCTCGTAGAGAGTATCCAAACTCAAATAAAGTCATCATTACAATTATTATCACACTATTTCACATAATAGTGAGGACTACTATAGCCACTTATCTGGATCGTCACTCTATTTTCTGACTCGTTCCAGCTATATTCTCATTTCTTGAAAAGAACAATGAAAGCAAAAGGGTGAGCTCAACTAGCCCAGTAAGAAATATTATGACTAAGATAATGCAGAATAAATTATCATTAGCTTTCAACAATGTTAAACTGATAAAATACAATAAACATCAAGTTTAACTACAGTGGAACAAGCACTCCATTAGAAGAGTCAAGTAGAGCATGATATCTATTATCTTCTATGATTTAAAAAGTTTATCATCAATTTTATCGCTGGGACTCAGCAAAATAAATAATCCACATCATTGAATTATCCATGCACTACGAGCCAAGGATATTTATTACTATCACCAATGGTCATGATCATGCCAACAACTGTCCATAAATGTACTACGGGCCAATGATGACTTTTACCACATCATTTGTAACATTACGGGTCATGATTATACCAAATAATCCATGGTCATAATCATACCAATCAACAGTCCATTTATGCACTACGGCCAAAGATGACTTTCATCATAATATAAGCATGAGGATGATGATAATGATATAAGAATTAAATTAAATGAGAGCAAGGATAAATTTTAAATATTTATAATTCAATTTATCCAGAATTCAATAATGTCCAAATTGTCAACATGATACTGCTTATGGAGTAAAATTCAAGAATAATATTGTATCAAAAATAATTTAGACAAAAAAAATCAATTTATGTTATGAATAGTACCCTGTGAATAGTACTTCGTGAATAATACCCCGTGAATAGTACTCCAGCATGAAAAGATTAAACTTTAACAAGAATGTTCAAAAAAATATTCATGTGAAACGATACTAGATGAAGCGCAAATTTCAAGAATATTCTACTAATTTTAAGGAGTATAGAAGCAATACTTAACAACATGAGTGTAGAATTTAAAATCTGAAACGAAATAATATTACTTACATACTACAAAGTATGGAAGAAAATAATATTTCATACGAATATTGAACAAAATAATATCCCTTACGAATACGAAAGAAATAATACCCCTTACGAATACGAAAGAAATAATACACCTTATGAATACAAATGAAATAATATCCCTTACCTTAGTAGGAGATTGGATACTGAAATAGTGTAGTAACAGAATACTCTTCTTCTTTCTCTCTGATTCTCTCTCTATAGAATTCTCTTGTGAGTCGTAGTGAATTGGTGAGAATTAAAGAAGAAATAAGCTTCTATTTATAGAAGATTTCTTGCTTAGCCCTTGTAATGTGAAGAGGCAAGTGGCTTGACGACTGGTGATGTAAAGTGGTTTGACGCCTGTAATGTGAAACAACAAGTGGTTCGACGCCTGTAATATGAAACGACAAGTAGTTCGACGCCAGTAATGTGAAACGACAAGTGGTTCGACGCCTGTAATATGAAACGACAAGTGGTTCGACGCCTGTAATATGAAACGGTAAGTGGTTTGACGTCTGATAAAGGCAATTACTATTGGTGAAAGTGACTCTTAGATGATGACATATGGGCCCCCATAGAATAAACCAAACTTACCACAAACGTCTCATAACAGACTTCTTATTTATATCAAAGATTGAATAAATATTATCACAAATCATTTTATCTTCAATCAACACATTTTTAATCTTCAAACAATTATTCATCATTAATATTATAACTCACAATATTTAACAACCAGATCATTCCCAAGAAAGAGGGGGTTTTTCGATAAGAATTTCTCCCTATTGGCGCTCAATTAGGTGACCAAACCTCTTCTCGATAGAACTTTCTAGACATCGTCAATATTACAAATAATAATATGAATAACTTTGTCGTCTCAATTATTGATTTAATAATATAAAATATTATACAGATGATATTGTGACAATAATTGAATCAATAATATGAGATACTATGCAACAATTACTGTAGGAATAATTGAGTATAACTAAGTGGCTTCTTACATAAGCATCAATAATCAATACCGTGTGCTACTAAGCAACCTCGCGTATTACTGTACTTTACCACAGGGTATTTCAACAGTTAACGGTAAAACTTTCGCCGTTATTTTTATAAAAAGTTATTTCTGTCGTTTTCTAACTCCTACAATAATTTTGTTGTGGGGTCCATCAATGATTGTGTCATCGTATGAATATTCTCCGACAAAAAAAATATTCTCCGACCAAACGTGTGACGACCCTAAAATAGGTCCATTTCATCCAACCTATTCTGAGTCGCCAAATACATGGTACATAAAACAACTACAACTTTATTACAACAATTGTCGTGCAAAATATAATAACATATATGTTGTGAGTTTTAATATAAATATATACCAAATGTGACTCATGTCCCAACCATGGATAGCACGTCACAATGGCACCTTACATAAAGGTATAGTCAAAAACTGTTTTAGAAATTAGAATCTTTGGGAAGTGCTCAAGGAAACCTTGTACATGGGAGGCCATGCTTCTAGGTTGTGATAGATATCATATGGCCACAGAATTATCCTTGGTTGACCCAATAGACCCCAAAGAAAAATAAAAAGATTACTATCATATTCTTCCCAATGGTGAGTCTTCTCTTGACTTATCATTATCTCTACTGTCTCTAATTGAGAATTATACTTCAAACAAACACCAAGATTATATAGGTAGTGCTCGTAAATATACTCAGCAAGTGGATGAGCACAATCCTGTCTTATGATGACACAAGAATGTATGTCATTAGACATCTTGTATGATAGTGGCAAAATACCCTTCCAACGTTGGGTTTGCTTCACCCTAGATGATTCACCAAATATAACTACTCAATGATGACCACCATTCTATTTCCCTGTTACCCCCGCTCGACCCAGCTACACTCTTATTACCTGAAAAGAATTGTGAAACAGAAGGGTGAGCACAACTAGCCCAGTAAAGAATATCATGACTAAAGATAAATAAGTTATCAATAGCCTTCAACAGAATTAAATCAGAGATTTAGAACATATGGTAGATGATAAAAATTTCAACCATAGTTGCAGCGGAACGAGCAATCCATTAGAAGAGTCAAATAGACTATAAAGTCTATTATCTTCTCCACGTTAAAAGTCCACC
This sequence comes from Panax notoginseng, assembly GCA_016801055.1. Taxonomy (NCBI): domain Eukaryota; kingdom Viridiplantae; phylum Streptophyta; class Magnoliopsida; order Apiales; family Araliaceae; genus Panax; species Panax notoginseng. The sequence goes on along the minus strand of CM029018.1, from coordinate 27,630,885 downwards.
AACAATGTTTTATCCCTGTAACATCAATCAACAATTCATGTCCACAATCACGTGTATAACTCATAATCGTAATTGTAGTTCTAAATTCCTTTTCTCATCCAGGACAAAGATAATTTTCATCACCTGAAACATCAAACATCATGGTTATACCAAATCACGATTCATGTTCATAATCATACTAATAAATTTATCTTTGCACTACAGGCCAAAGATATTCGTCACCAGTTCATCTTTGCATTACTGGCCAAAGATATTCAACAACAGGTCATCTTTGCACTACGGGCAAAAGATATTTATCAACAATTCATCTTTGCACTACAGGCTAAAGATATTCCTCAACAGTTCATATTTGCACTACAGGCCAAATATATTCATCAACAGTTCATATTTTCACTATAGGCCAAATATATTAATATCTCAAAGAAATATATAATCATTTCAGAATTTATATAAACAATAATTATAACCATGTTGATCAATTCACCTTTGCACTTAAGCTAAAAATATTCAATTATAAATTCAATGGTCATGATCATACCAGTCAACAATTCAACTTTGCACTACTGGCCAAAGAGAAAGAGAATTTCAACATCAGGGTTATAAAAATGTTATATATGATAATAAAAATAATATGATCAAAACATGGATTTAATTTCAAGAGTAATATTCAAAAATCAATTTTGTCGTGAATAGTACCCGTGAATAGTAACTCATGAATAGTAACTCTTGAATAGTAACTCGTGAATAGTAACTCGTGAATAGTAACTCATGAATAGTAACTCGCGAATAGTGCTCCAGATTCGTACATAGTACCGTATACGTAAATAATGTCATATACGTAAATAGTGTCATATGCATGAATAGTGCTGTATACGTGAATAGTATCGTATACGTGAATAGTAACCCCGACTCAAAAAGTTCCAAATTTGATAAAAAGTTCATCATTTTGGTATAATGATATTGAAGAAAATATCATTTTAAGAAGAATATAACACCCCTTACTATCCCTTACTATCCCTTACAATCTCTTACTATCCCTTACAATCCCTTACCTCAAAAGAGCAGCACTTCTGACTGGATATCGGATATGACGCTGAAGAAAACTTACACTAATGAATAGTAACTCACCAAGTATCTAAATACTCACAAAATACACTCGATAATCTAGAGAGAAAAAGAGAGAAAACTTATGAATTTTGGTGTGATTTTCAATTCTAACTTAGCCCTCTATTTATAGGAAATTGTTAGCACGCCGAAACAGACTTAATGTAAGACCCCAACTTATTAATGAATAAAATCAAATTTTCTCTAAATATTATTGTGAATAATAAGGGGTTAATTTGATACAATACTTTGGTTATGGGTGAAATGTGTAAATTTTGCAAAATAAGCAAGTGGTTATAAAATATTTATTTTTGGTCGGTGAATATTCGGTTGGTCGTGGAATATTCTTGCTGTCGGGGAATATTCGTACGACGAAGCAGCCTTGTGTGGGCCCCATAACGGAAAGCGATTGGATGAAGAAAACGACAAGTATAAGTTGTTTATAAATAACGGCGTAGTTGTTACCGTTAATACTGTTGGAATACCCGGTGGTTAAAATACAGTAGCACACGGTATTGCACCAATTATTGATTCTTACGTAAGAAGGCACTACTCAATAATTGTTACAGTAGTTATTATTCAATATTTTATTTTATTGATTCAATAATTGCTGCGTTGATATTTTATATTATTGTTGTTTCAATAATTGTTGCTGCACAGTATTTTCATTTATCAGATCAATAATTCATATTATTTGAATAATATTATTAGATAACATTATTGGCAATGTCTAGAAAGTTCTGTCTAAGGAGAGGTTTGGTCATCTAATTGCGCGCCAGTAAGGAGAAATCCTTATTGGAAAGCCCCCTCTTTCCTGGGAACGGCCTGGTTGTCATAAATGTGATTCTGTAATATTATTTGTGAATAATTAATTATTGATTCATATGATAAGGAAATATTTATTTTATGTGGATATAAATGAGGGATATATTTTTGTGGTTAAAAATGAAGGAGTTAATGTTGAGGTTTTTATCAGTATTTTTGTCGGAATGGAGGTATTAAAAATCAGGGTTTTTGAGATAGTTTGCGGGGGTTATAATTTTTAATCCGACCGTTGGATCGTGGTAATTTTTGGATATGTTATACATATATAAGTTGAGTATATGTCCACAAATTTTGAACCGTTAAAAATGAACGTATGATTTATTACGAATTTTACAAGATGACTGGTTCAGAAATTGTTGAATTTTCGGAGTTTATCATTTTGGTGGAAAATTCTAGAATTGGTGGGCCCCACTTGTGGTTGGTGAAGAAATGTGCTGAATTATATTTCAAATGTGGTGGGTGGGAATAGTAGCAGGTAAAGCCATCAGGTTGCAGGTCAAACCTACCAAAATTTTCCTATAAATAGAGGGCTAAGTTAGAATTGAAAATCACACCAGAAACAAGTTTTCTCTCTTTCTCTCTCTAGATTATTGAGTGTATTTTGTGAGTATTTAGATACTTTGAGAGTTTCTATTCATCAGAGCAAGTTTCTTTCAGCCTTATACCGGTATTCCGACCAGAAGTACTGATATTTTGAGGTAAGGGATATTATTTTCTTCTTAATGATATTATTTTCTTCAATATCATTATGCTGAAATATTGATATGAGTTTTTATCAAATTTGGAACTTTTTGTGTCGGGGGTTACTATTCACGTATACGGCACTATTCACGTATACGGCACTATTCACGAATACGGCACTATTCACCGAAAAATAAAATTTTCCCTTTTTGTCCAAGATGTCTATTATGGTTACTATCTTTGATTGTATCCATGTTTTGATCTTTATTTTTGAATTCTGCTTCACAATTGATTATTATGAAGTATTATTGATCTTGGATAAACTGTTATACGAATCCCTACTATTTGTCCTTCTGTCTCATTGGATTCGTTCTCTTTAAGATATTTTTCATCATCCTCAGTCCTAAATGATGATATTACTGAATATCTTTGGCCTGTAGTGCAAAGATGTATAATTACTTGATGAATATCTTTGGCCTGTAGTGCAAAGATGAACAGGTGTTGAGATGAACATGACCGACTGATGATACAAATGAATATCTTTGGCCTGTAGTGCAAAGATGAATATTTGGTTAAAGATGATTATTAATTGATGTTACAGGGATAAAATATTGATGATGGACTTTTAAATCTTAGAAGATAGTAGAATTCTTTCTCTACTTGACTCTTCTAATGGTTTGTTGTTTCCGCTGCAGTTGTTGATCTAAAACTTGTTGTCGATTATATTTTATCAGATTTTTCCCTGTTGAAGACTAACGATAATTTGTTGTATATTATCTTAGTCATAATATTCTTTACTGGGCTAGTTGAGCTCACCCTTTTCCTTTTTGTTCCATTTTTCTTCTCAGGAGGTGAGAACATAGCAGGATCTAGTCGGGGTATGGAGTGATGGTTCTAGAAAGATGTATTAGCAGTCCTCACTATTTCTGTAAAATAGTGTTTGAATAATTGTAATGAGGATTTATTTGAGTGTGGATATTGTCTAGAAGACAATATTTGTATTTAAACTCACAGTATGTGTTGTCGTATTTTGCACGACAATTGTATTATTGAAGTTGTAGTTTGCTTTCTGTACCATGTATTTGGCGACTCAGAATGGGTGTTGTATACCTATTCTGGGGGCGTCACAGTTGGTATCAGAGCTTAGGGATATGATCCCTGGCTGAGATGTGAGACAAGAACTAGGAGGGGAGAGACGGGGAATTCCTTCGCTAGTATGACCTGACTAAGTTTATTTGGTGTTTATTTGGTCGGTCAGAGTATAGGGATAATATATGACATGACTATTAACCCTTGTTTTATGGCAGTATTTAAGAATGGCAGCTGAGAACGTTAATAATGGAGTAAATCAGACCGTGGAGACACCTTTGATCACTACCCAGGGGAACGTGCAACAGGAAGGCAATATTCCTCCTGTAAACAACGTTACCGAGCAAACGATGAATGATGGAATGTTTAGGAGCTTTTTGCAGTTCATGCAAAATCAGACGAGGGAGACTCGTGTGCAGAATACGGGTGGAAATGATAACAACGCGCGGTTTGTCACAGCTAAGCAGTTCAAAGAATTGGGACCACCAGAATTTAAGGGAAAGCCGGATCCGATCATGGCGGAAACGTGGGTCAAGCAAATTACCAAGATATTTGATGTCTTGGGATGCACGGAGGAACAGAAGGTTCCATTCGCCACATTTATGTTCCGCGGTGAGGCAGACTACTGGTGGGAGTCTGTGAAGCGTACCCAGCCTGACGCACTCAACATGTCCTGGGAAACATTTCAAAAACTGTTCAATGACAAGTACTTTCCTGAAAGTATTCGTCATATGAAGGAGGTTGAGTTTATTAGACTGGAACAAAACAACATGACGGTGTCCCAGTACGAGGCGAAGTTTGCAGAGTTATCCAGGTTTGCACCTCATTTGGTCGAAAATGAGGAACGAATGACAAGGATGTTTCTGAGAGGTCTAAAACCCGAGATTCGGCAATATCTTATCTCTCATAAATTTTCTTTATATTCAGATGTTGTAAACAGGGCTCAATTATTAGAGCGAGATAATGAGTATGTGCAACCGAGGGACCACAACCAGGGTCATACCGGTGGCGGCAGTCATCGAAGCAATGAAAACCAGCAGGGAGGAAAACATTCGGACAAAAGCGGTAACCACTCTGGTGGTAATCGTGGTCGTGATAATAGAAGGAGCGAGTCGGGAGGAGATTTCAAGAAGAGAAGGTACAACAATGATAACGTGAAGACGTCAGCACAAACATCAACTGTTTCTAGGGGAGGAGAACGACCACCGGTCGTATGTTACAAATGTGGGAAAGAGGGACATATCAGCCCAAACTGCCCACAACAATCCAAGGTATGTTATAACTGTGGAAAGGAAGGTCATATAGCTCGAGAGTGTTCTGTAGCAAAACCAAGTTCAGCGGGGATGGTGACTCCAAAAGTTATCCCGGATAAGTCGAAATCAGCGGTTCCTGGAAGGGCGTTTGTCGTTACTGGCCAAAACGCGAGAAACCCGAACGAGGTGATCACGGGTAAGCTAATCTTGAATTCTTGCGAAGTTTATACTTTACTAGATACCGGTTCTACCCATTCTTTTATCTCTCCTGCTTGTGCTCAACGTTTAAACTTGACTCCGGAGAAATTGGACTTTAACTTATCTGTTGAAACTCCGTTGGGTGAAACCTTCGTTACATCTACAGTTTATAAATCTTGCATGATCCAAGTTGGCACTATCACATTACCTGTTGATCTTATCTCTTTAAAGATACTTGCTTTTGATGTGATTTTAGGAATTGATTGGTTAACCACTCATCATGCTAAAATTGATTGTTTTCGTAAGGTTGTTAGTTTTCATATTCCTAACCAACCTGTCATACGAATTCAAACTACTAAACCACTAAAATCAGTCACTGTCATATCAAGCCACAAAGCTATTCGTTTATTGAAAAACGGATGTCAAGCTTTCTTAGCCCATGTTATGGATTTGAACAAAGACAAGTCAGATTTGAATAATATTTCTATTGTTAGAGAATTTTCCGATGTATTTCCTGAAGAACTTCCCGGTCTACCCCCGGAACGAGAAATTGAATTCTTTATTGACCTTGAACCCGGTACAAAGCCCATTTCTAAAACCCCATATCGAATGGCTCCTATTGAACTTCAGGAGTTAAAAGTCCAACTACAGGAGTTGTTGGACATCGGTTTTATTCGTCCTAGTACGTCTCCTTGGGGTGCTCCTGTTTTATTCGTAAAGAAGAAAGACGGGAGTATGCGACTTTGTATTGACTATCGAGAATTGAACCATGTCACCATCAAGAATAGGTATCCGCTACCTCGCATTGATGACCTGTTTGACCAGTTGCAAGGAGCACAATTCTTTTCAAAGATCGATCTTCGTTCTGGATATCATCAGCTGAAGATTAAAACTGAGGATATTCCAAAGACTGCCTTCAGAACTCGGTACGGGCATTATGAATTCTTAGTAATGTCTTTTGGATTGACTAATGCTCCTGCTGCCTTCATGGATATGATGAACCGTGTATTCAAAGAATATTTGGATCAGTTCGTTGTTGTCTTTATTGATGACATCCTCATCTATTCCAAAAGCCGTGAAGATCATGAGCGCCATTTGAAGCTGGTACTGCAAAGGCTTCGTGAAAACAAGCTATATGCCAAACTGAAGAAATGCGAGTTCTGGCTTGAGGAAGTAGCATTCCTTGGGCACGTGGTGTCAAAACATGGAGTATCTGTCGACCCGGCGAAGATTGAAGCCATACAAAGTTGGGAGCAACCGAAGTCGGTAACCGAAGTACGTAGCTTTCTGGGCTTAGCTGGTTATTATCGGAGATTTGTGGAAGGATTTTCTCGAATCGCTACTCCGTTAACTCAGCTGACTCGGAAAGATACAAAATTCGTATGGAGTGAGGAATGCGAGAAGAGTTTCCAAGAACTCAAGAGGAGACTCATTTCGGCACCTGTTTTGACAATACCATCTGGTTCGGATGGATTTGTTATCTACAGCGATGCTTCAGGCAAAGGGTTAGGATGTGTTCTCATGCAACATGGGAAAGTCATAGCCTATGCCTCACGACAACTCAAAGAATATGAGAGGAATTATCCTACTCATGATTTGGAGTTGGCAGCAGTCGTTTTTGCGTTGAAGATCTGGAGACACTACCTGTATGGGGAGAAAGTGGAGATCTATACAGATCATAAAAGCCTCAAATATTTCTTCACCCAAAAGGAACTCAACATGCGGCAACGACGTTGGCTTGAGCTGTTGAAAGATTACGATCATACCATCCAATACCATCCTGGAAAAGCAAACGTAGTAGCTGACGCATTGAGTAGAAGATCATATGCGGGTACGAGTGCAATGTTTTTAACACAAAGGCCCATTTTGTATGACTTGCAAAGGATGGAGATAGAGATGAAGGCTCCAAGTACCCACATGATGATATCAAATATACGAGTAGAACCGACTTTAATCGATAAAGTTAAAGCTGCTCAAGCTACGGATATAGAGCTGATGCGTATGAAGAAGAAAGTGCAAGAAGGTGCTATTCCAGAAGCAAGAATCGATGAAGAAGGAATACTTCGAGTCAACTCCAGACTTTGTGTTCCTAACGATTTTGACTTGAAGCATAGAATAATGATGGAGGCACACAACACACCGTTTGCAATCCATCCTGGGAGTACCAAAATGTATCACGATCTTCGACATACATTTTGGTGGAGCAATATGAAAAGAGAGATCGCGGAGTTTATCTCGAGATGTTTAACTTGTCAACGTGTAAAAGCGGAGCATCAAGTACCAAAGGGTCCATTGCAACCACTTGAGATTCCGAAATGGAAGTGGGAACACATTACTATGGATTTTGTTACAGGTCTTCCCAAGGTTTCTCAAGGCATAGATGCGATTTGGGTTATTGTTGATAGATTAACCAAGTCCGCTCATTTCTTGCCGATACGTGAGACTTATTCCCTTGAACGTCTTGCTAGTATGTACGTGAACGAGATTGTGAGATTGCATGGCATGCCAGTATCCATAGTTTCGGATCGTGACCCAAGATTCACTTCACGATTTTGGGTTAGCTTGCAGAAAGCTATGGGCACGGATTTACGATTCAGTTCAGCATACCATCCTCAAACGGACGGACAATCAGAGAGGACTATTCAAACTCTTGAAGATCTATTAAGACTTTGTGTCTTAGATCTCAAAGGGAGTTGGGATAAGTACCTACCATTGGTGGAATTCTCCTACAACAACAGTTATCAGGCGAGCATAGGTATGGCTCCATTTGAGGCGTTGTATGGAAGAAAATGTCGTTCTCCAGTATGCTGGGACGAGGTGGGTGAAGCAACATTGTTGGGACCAGAATTGGTACGCATTACTACAGAGAAGATCCAAACGATTCGACAACGTATACAAACGGCACAGGATCGACAAAAGAGTTATGCGGATCTTCATCGGAAGGACGTGGAATTTAATATTGGGGATCATGTATTGTTACGTGTTGCACCATGGAAGGGAGTTACAAGATTTGGGAAGAGAGGAAAGCTCAATCCAAGATTTGTTGGTCCATTTGAGATTCTTGAGCGAATAGGAAATGTGGCATATAGACTCGCATTACCTCCAAGCATGTCTCGTGTTCATAATGTTTTTCACATATCTATGCTTCGTAAATATGTTAAAGACCCGAACCACATTATTGAGTTAGAACCAGACGAGATAGCTGAAGATTTAACGTACGAGGAGGTACCTGTTAAGATCTTGGATAGGAAAGAGCATGTCCTACGCACGAAGGTTATACCACAAGTTAAGGTTTTGTGGAGAAACCATGCTATTGAAGAAATGACCTGGGAGTTGGAATCAGAAATGAAAGCGAGGTATCCTCACCTTTTTGAAACATCAGGTACGTACGTCAATTTCGAGGACGAAATTTCATAAGGAGGGGAGGTTGTAAGACCCCAACTTATTAATGAATAAAATCAAATTTTCTCTAAATATTATTGTGAATAATAAGGGGTTAATTTGATATAATACTTTGGTTATGGGTGAAATGTGCAAATTTTGCAAAATAAGCAAGTGGTTATAAAATATTTATTTTTGGTCGGTGAATATTCGGTTGGTCGTGGAATATTCTTGCTGTCGGGGAATATTCGTACGACGACGCAGCCTTGTGTGGGCCCCATAACGGAAAGCGATTGGATGAAGAAAACGACAAGTATAAGTTGTTTATAAATAACGGCGTAGTTGTTACCGTTAATACTGTTGGAATACCCGGTGGTTAAAATACAGTAGCACACGGTATTGCACCAATTATTGATTCTTACGTAAGAAGGCACTACTCAATAATTGTTACAGTAGTTATTATTCAATATTTTATTTTATTGATTCAATAATTGCTGCGTTGATATTTTATATTATTGTTGTTTCAATAATTGTTGCTGCACAGTATTTTCATTTATCAGATCAATAATTCATATTATTTGAATAATATTATTAGATAACATTATTGGCAATGTCTAGAAAGTTCTGTCTAAGGAGAGGTTTGGTCATCTAATTGCGCGCCAGTAAGGAGAAATCCTTATTGGAAAGCCCCCTCTTTCCTGGGAACGGCCTGGTTGTCATAAATGTGATTCTGTAATATTATTTGTGAATAATTAATTATTGATTCATATGATAAGGAAATATTTATTTTATGTGGATATAAATGAGGGATATATTTTTGTGGTTAAAAATGAAGGAGTTAATGTTGAGGTTTTTATCAGTATTTTTGTCGGAATGGAGGTATTAAAAATCAGGGTTTTTGAGATAGTTTGCGGGGGTTATAATTTTTAATCCGACCGTTGGATCGTGGTAATTTTTGGATATGTTATACATATATAAGTTGAGTATATGTCCACAAATTTTGAACCGTTAAAAATGAACGTATGATTTATTACGAATTTTACAAGATGACTGGTTCAGAAATTGTTGAATTTTCGGAGTTTATCATTTTGGTGGAAAATTCTAGAATTGGTGGGCCCCACTTGTGGTTGGTGAAGAAATGTGCTGAATTATATTTCAAATGTGGTGGGTGGGAATAGTAGCAGGTAAAGCCATCAGGTTGCAGGTCAAACCTACCAAAATTTTCCTATAAATAGAGGGCTAAGTTAGAATTGAAAATCACACCAGAAACAAGTTTTCTCTCTTTCTCTCTCTAGATTATTGAGTGTATTTTGTGAGTATTTAGATACTTTGAGAGTTTCTATTCATCAGAGCAAGTTTCTTTCAGCCTTATACCGGTATTCCGACCAGAAGTACTGATATTTTGAGGTAAGGGATATTATTTTCTTCTTAATGATATTATTTTCTTCAATATCATTATGCTGAAATATTGATATGAGTTTTTATCAAATTTGAAACTTTTTGTGTCGGGGGTTACTATTCACGTATACGGCACTATTCACGTATACGGCACTATTCACGAATACGGCACTATTCACCGAAAAATAAAATTTTCCCTTTTTGTCCAAGATGTCTATTATGGTTACTATCTTTGATTGTATCCATGTTTTGATCTTTATTTTTGAATTCTGCTTCACAATTGATTATTATGAAGTATTATTGATCTTGGATAAACTGTTATACGAATCCCTACTATTTGTCCTTCTGTCTCATTGGATTCGTTCTCTTTAAGATATTTTTCATCATCCTCAGTCCTAAATGATGATATTACTGAATATCTTTGGCCTGTAGTGCAAAGATGTATAATTACTTGATGAATATCTTTGGCCTGTAGTGCAAAGATGAACAGGTGTTGAGATGAACATGACCGACTGATGATACAAATGAATATCTTTGGCCTGTAGTGCAAAGATGAATATTTGGTTAAAGATGATTATTAATTGATGTTACAGGGATAAAATATTGATGATGGACTTTTAAATCTTAGAAGATAGTAGAATTCTTTCTCTACTTGACTCTTCTAATGGTTTGTTGTTTCCGCTGCAGTTGTTGATCTAAAACTTGTTGTCGATTATATTTTATCAGATTTTTCCCTGTTGAAGACTAACGATAATTTGTTGTATATTATCTTAGTCATAATATTCTTTACTGGGCTAGTTGAGCTCACCCTTTTCCTTTTTGTTCCATTTTTCTTCTCAGGAGGTGAGAACATAGCAGGATCTAGTCGGGGTATGGAGTGATGGTTCTAGAAAGATGTATTAGCAGTCCTCACTATTTCTGTAAAATAGTGTTTGAATAATTGTAATGAGGATTTATTTGAGTGTGGATATTGTCTAGAAGACAATATTTGTATTTAAACTCACAGTATGTGTTGTCGTATTTTGCACGACAATTGTATTATTGAAGTTGTAGTTTGCTTTCTGTACCATGTATTTGGCGACTCAGAATGGGTGTTGTATACCTATTCTGGGGGCGTCACACTTAACATGTAACCTGATGGCTTTACCTACTACTATTCCACCCACCAAAAATCAGCCACCATCCCCAACAACCAAAAGTGGGGTCCACCTATTTCTAGAATTTTCTACCAAAATTATTTATAAACCTAATTTTCGAATCAGTCACTTCTTAAAATTTATAACAAAACATTCGTTCATTTTTAACGGTTCAAAATTTGTGGACATATACTCAACTCATATATGTATAACATATCCAAAAATTACAACGATCAAACGGTCGGATCAAAAATTATAACTCACACAATAAAGCTGTAAGAACACCGATTTGATCTTTTAATATCTCAAATCCGACAAAAATACTGATAAAACACCTCAACATTAATTCTTTCATTTATAACCACATAAATAAATCCATCATTTATATCCGCATCAAATAAATATTTTTTTATCATATAAATCAATAATTAATTATTTATAAATAATATTACAGAATCACAATAATGACAACCAGGCAGTTCCCAGGAAAGAGGGGGCTTTCCAATAAGGATTTTTCCTTACTAGCGCGTAATTAGATGACCAAACCTCTCCTTAGACAGAACTTTCTAGACATTGCCAATAATGCTATCTAATAATATTATTTAAATAATATGAATTATTGATCTGATAATAGAAAATACTGTGCAGCAGTAATTATTGAAACAACAATAATATAAAATATCAACGCAGCAATTATTGAATCAATAAAATAAAATATTGAACAGTAACTACTGTAACAATTATTGAGTAGTGCCTTCTCACGTAAGAATCAATAATTGAAAAAAAAATATTGTGCAATACCGCGTGCTACTGTGCAACTACGCGTATTACTGTATTTTAACCACCAGGTATTCCAACAGTATTAACGGTAACAACTACGCCGTTATTTATAAACAACTTATACTTGTCGTTTTCTTCATCTAATTACTTTTCATTATGGGGTCCACACAAAGTTGCGCCGTCGTATGAATATTCCCTGACAGAAAGAATATTCCACGACCAAACGAATATTCCCCGACAATAATGAATATCTTATAACCACTTGCGTATTTTGAAAAAAATTTAATACATCACCCTTAACTTTAACTTTTATCAATTTAACCATTTACTGAATAGTAATTATAAGAAAAATTGAATATTTTTATTTCATAAAATTCGGGGTCTTACAAAACGAATATTTTATAACAACTTGCTTACTTTGCAAAATTTATAAATATTACCCACAGCTATAACATTATATCAAATTCACACCATAATATTCAAAATGATATTTAGATAAAAATTAATCTTTATTCATAAAAGTTGGGGTCTTACACTTTTTGCATAATATTTGCTTAAAAAGAAGCATATCATATATTATAAAAGGTATTTAAACTCATATATATGAACTCAAAATTATATTGGCTTTACATAGAAACAAATTCTTTATTTATTAAAAAAAATTAAAACCTTTATAAATCTGGTCTAAGTTATATATCTTCTTACTCAGAAGCACTTTTCATATAAAATATAAAATTTACATAAACTTTATAATCGAGCTTAAATTTATATTTGTTTACACATAAACATATTCCATACAAAGATAAAAGTCCTTAAATTTTTTATAAATCTCTAATCTTTAATTGTTATATGCTTATTTGAGAAGTATAAAATATAAAGGTTATTTAAACTTTTATATATATGTACTGAATTTTTTGTGCTAATCTCATAAGAAAAATTTCTTTTAATTATTTGTAAAGAGAAAAATGGTAGAGTTAGTTTATTTTATGTAGCTGTGAGCTGTTGTCCGAGATAGTTAGATGTGGATAGTTATAAGTTTATCTTTAAAGCTTTGTAAATGTTTCTCCGCCTAATGAAGGATCATTTACTACTGTGAATAATAGAATCTCAAGTGTTGGAGATGAGCTTGAGATTGGACGTAGCAACATACCCGGAGTGTGTGTTATGAACCAGATAAATTTATGTGCATTGTGTGGTTGAATTTTTACTGACTTGCATATTAATTTCTAACACTGTAAATTAATTAACTAAAAATACAAAAAAACCTAAGATAAATTTTTAAATAGTAATAATCTATTCAATCCTCATTCTAGATTATTATTGGACTTTCACTAATTTTTGCATTTTTTTGTCATCGTAACAACATTCGTTATTTTGAAAAATCACACCTACAATTTTGAAGAATCGCGCCATGTTTTCTCTCTCCCTCTTTTTCTTTGTGTTTGTCTCCAGTGTTTTGAATTTGGTGGCCAAAATTGTTCCTTTTGCCTCCTTCCTCCTCACGTGACCCACATGCGTGACTAGGATGCAACTTTTCTTCCAATTTCGATTTCTGATGAGTCCCAACTACAAATGTTATTATCCACTTATGATCAATTAGTCGAATAAGACTTGTTCGTCATATCCGTTAGTCAAATTTAATAATTTTACATAAATATTCAAATATAACTCGTAATTTTTTTCTAGTACAAGTATTATTAGTTTATTACTTTTTTTAGTTGGGTTCTAATATAGACACCAAAAAAAGTTATTTTTTCCCGACTGAATTAGGGGGAAACATGGAAATAAGAGGGAAAGTGGAAAGACTATTTTGTCCCTCACTTACCACGTTGATCTGGCATATTTAGCCACACGAATTATATTTCTACATCATTACATCTCACACACACATTAAGGGTGACATTGATCACCTATAAAATTGTACACAGGCAAGTATTAAAAAAAATGTATAAGCATTAAATTGAAACCAAACTAAGTGTAAAATGACTAAAAGGGTCTTTTTGCCTTTTGAGGACGTAGGTAGTACGAGTAATTAGCTACTGTTTAACATTGAATCCGTCTTCCATAAAAAAAAACAACCCAAACACTGCCTCTTTCTTTCTCTCTCTAACTGTATGTATTGATCCTCGCGCCGGCGCTCCACAAACACCTGTAAAACTCGACAGCTCCACAAAAACCTGTAAAACTCGATAGATTCAGTGAGCGATGGGCGGCGAGTTTCGATACCAGATCGGACAAACAGCGTACATCAAGCTCATCCTGCATGCCGTTAAGCACAAGGCATCCGCCGTCAACGGTGTTCTCCTCGGCCGCGTCTCCGGTACCGATGTCAACTCCGTCGTCGAAATTACTGACTCTGTTCCTCTGTTCCATTCTCACATCGGCCTCCTTCCTCCCCTCGAGATCGCCCTACTCATGGTCTGTCCCTAATACTCTGTTTGGATCTTATTAGGGTTTTATTTTTATTTTTTCTAATTTAATTTTATTATTTAATTTTGATTAATTGGAGTAGATAGAGGAGTATTACAGTACTCAAGGGTTGAGTATTGTTGGTTACTTTCACGCTAATGAGAGATTTGATGACATAGAGCTAGCTAATGCTGCTAAGAATATCGGCGATCACATATACAAATACCTCCCCCAAGCAGCTTTGCTTCTGGTAGGACTTGAATTTCCTCTATTTTATTTGTTATATATGTATGAACGTACATATATTTATAATTTAAGTTTTTTTAATTGTTTTAATGAGTTTGATTCTTTTAATTTCAGTTAGATAACAAAAAGCTTGGAGCTTTATCAAAGGGGAAAGATATGAGTCCTGTGATGCAGGTGAGTTTTGGCTACTGCGCTTACAGAAAAATCATTTTTTTCTACTCTTGGTTTTAATTTGAAGTTTTTTTTCCACTGGTTTGGGATGTGATGATTGAATTTTGGTTGAGCTAATGTTGATTAAGAAACTGTTAAAACAAAAATTATTGTGTTGGTTTCTTCAAGAATATATAATCAAATAATTCACTCCATTTTGGCATTTACTATGTTTTATTGAGTGAAAGCTTATTCTTTTCCAGAATTATATGCTGAGAGGAGCCAACAATGAATCAAACATTCTCAGTATAAGAAAGTTAAATCTGTTGCAGCACTCACAGAGTAGGTTATTATGCTTATCTATTAGAAAAGAAAAAGAAAGAAAAGGGTGTTTGTCTATTTCATGATTGAGCCCTGCTACTCAAACTGACTTGGATATGTCTCTTTCTTCATGTGCACAAATTTAATAGCCTCAAACTTCATGGGTGCTTTGTCTATGTCTAGTTTGGGTAATAGTCAGTTGGTAAAAGTTGGACTATAAATTTATGTCCTTATATAATTTGCACTTTTCGGTCTTCTTGTGAAGTTCTGTCATATTTAAATCTACCAACAGAAAATGGACAAACAATAAATCGTTCATATTTTAATTAAACATTAGCTTGAAGTTAGTCGCGTAAAATTGGAGATTGAAATATAGGCAAATGAGTGAATGGTTAAGAATTATATAAAAAATAACATGGGTTAACGGTCAAGCATGTTGAAATTCCATGATCCTATTGACTATGAGTTGGAATCCCTTCTTTCTTCCCTTCAAACCTGCCCATACTTGACATTTCCTTATCATAAACAACTTTGATATGTAATGGGGACCGGGGTTTTGGGATGAAGGATAAATATCACACAAATAATATCATACAAAAATTAATCAATTCTAATTATTCGATGTATCAAAATAATGAAGTACATCACTATTTATAATACTTCTAGACAACTTTCCTAACCTAACTTGAACTCTAATAAGATAACTACAAATCAAATAAGATAACTGCAAATTAAAGAAACTAAACAACTTCTAATTCATGGGTTTCCAAAGCCTCCTATATTATTCTAACTAACTTTTACGGGATCGTCCTACATCAGTTTTCCTTCGCTGGAAAAAAACTCGACCTCGTCGAGTTAGGAACATCAACACAAGAACAATCACGTTGGATCACCAAGGAAGTCTTTGCAATATTCAAATTTAGCATGTCAAGAGCACAAATAAGAGTGAATTTGGTATTGCCTTTGATAATTAAATAGATATTAGCACGAGCATGTATCCTTAAGCTTGTCAATGAAAAATGTAACCAAACACCTCTGGGTAACCTGCAACTTTGTATTGGTAATCTATGCAACATCATACGACTCCGGGTGAGGCTCAACTTTTAACTCAAGTTTTTTAATTGCTTCTTCAGAGATAACATCCGTACAACTACCAGTATCAATCACAAGAGAGCACACATGTCCCGCACATATGCCGCTCGTCCTGAAAAATTCGTCCACAATGAATTTTAGGATCATCCTTATGTTTCTGAGCAACAAGTAAAGGTCGAAAAACACCTAAATATTCTTCCAAATGAGCATTAACTTCCAAATCTTGCTCATCGGGCTCATATTCGACGTTTAACGACTTGCACTCTTTGTCAACAATAGCAAGTTGCCTAGAGTGAGAAGAATTCATCTTCGGGGAAGGACACTCAAAAGACATATTTAAAATGGGCTCCACAAAAGTACGCTCCCTTCGAGTTTAGACTTGTTTTGAAGGCCTAATAGAATTCTTTTTCAAATTATCCTCTACTTGGATGATAACTTGAACATCATCCAAGAGCAAAAGTTTACCTGAGTCTATTTCCTTGTACCAACTCAGTTAGCTGCGAATATGCTTATAATTCGAAGGTACAAATCGTCGTGTCAATGCAGCTTTCATATCTTCCCATCTTCTCGCAGTTGTATATAAATTTCGCTAATGTTGATCCCACCAAATACGAGTCCTTTTCAACTTCGCTTCAGCATAGAAAAGTTTCTTTTCATCGGATAATTCATACCAACGAAAAAAACTCTCCAAGCTGTGAATCCAATCGAAGATTGTTTCGGGACCATTATCGCCATTAAAATATGTAACATCTAATTTTGCTCCTCTATCACTGCATTCATCCTAGGATCTGGAACATGGGGATTAACTCGTGGATTAGGGTCATGTTGTTGTAGTCTCAGATGATTAAGATCCGGAATGGGGTTTTCAAAATTCTTATGAGCATCTTCTAGTCCCTTATCTACGTGTTCCGTGAGTACATCAATTTTTACTGTAAGTGTTGTAATAAAAGCTAGAAAATTTGTTGTATTTGCAGTAAGTGTTGTGATTGAATCTTCAATCCTTTTAAGATGCTTATCTTGTTGTAACATATAAGCATCAAACTTGGCGTTGATTTCTCCGGCATTTACCATGGTTCCTGTAAATAAAAATATAGACCTTTTTTTGGGAACTTGCTCTAGGGGCTTAAGTGCATAAAGTATAAAGAAACAGGGACTCAACTGAAACTAATGAAACTTCAGGGGCTGGAATTGAAGAAGATGAAAGTACATGGATTGATATGTAAAATTTTCAGGGAGTATTTTAAAATTTAAGAAAATTTGGTGGACTAAACTTGAAAGCTATAAAAACTATGGGGTATCTAACTGTAATTTGTCAGGAGATATTTATTTTCCCGTATCTCTGATCTCTTTGTATTCTCTCTCTTCTGCTTCACTGTTTCACGTAGGTCCAAGGAGAGCAACAAGCTTAAGGAGGCTAAAAGCTTAGAATTTTCTCGACCAAAAATGAGGATGGTGGTGACGTGACGTCGCAGCGGCTATAGCGGCAAGGAATGACGGCAAGAAGTGACGATGGTGGCACTGCTATTTTTTTTACTTCTCTTTTTTTTTTCTCGCCTATGTTGGCTACGATTTGGGTTGTGCTTGGTTAGGTTTCTGGCTGAAAATAGGAATATGATTGGTATATGTATATTGTACTGGGGTTGATTCTGGTTGTGTTTGGGTGAGGTTTGGTTTTCTTGTGCTGGTTGGACAATAAATTTAGGTTTAGCTGAAGTCGCGATTTGGAGACCGGGCAATTTCTATGACAATGATTTTGGGACGGTTGAGGATGGATGTGTGCGAGGCTCTGATACCAAAATGATGGGGATAGGGGTTTTGGGATGAAAGATAAATATCACACAGATTATCACACACAAAAATCAATCAATTCTAATTATTTAATGTATCAAAATAATGAAGTACATCACTATTTATAATAATCCTAGACAACTTTTCTATCTTAACTTGGACTCTAATAAGATAACTACAAATTAAATAAGATAATTGCAAATTAAAGAAACTAAACAATTTCTAATTTACGGGTTTCCAAAGCCTCTTATATTGTTCTAACCAACTTTCACGGGCTCGTCCTACATCAATATGTCTTGCTACAGTTGAAAATAGGATTAGGAGATACTATCTGCCATCTAATAAACTAAATTCCCACAAATAATACTGGTAAACTTTTCTCAGGTGAAATATATAGAGTTACTAAGAAGCCGAAAATTTAAACATGTGTAGCTTTGTCTTCCTTGTAGTGCCGCTATTTATTAGCAAATCTCATTAGCTGCATACACATAGCTTATTGGATCTGTGTGCAAATGCATTGTGTGATTTGTAATTAGTGATCCACATTTTTTATGCCTGTGGGCTGTGAGCTTAGAAAGGCTGCTAGAAAATTGAGTAATTACTGATTCAGCTTCTATCATATTGTTAAACTGTTGTTGTTGCTTCTATAACTATTCTGCGCCCTCATTCAAATATTACCTGCATACATAGGGTTCCAATATTCAAATAATCTCCACGTGATGTATTGATGTGTGTTTGAGAATTCATTTCTTGGTTTGAAGAAAGTCAATAGTTTTCACGTAGGAGTTTCCTAATTTTTTTAAACAAATTTATTGAACTCTGTTCTGCAAGATGCCAGGCATTGGAGGCCTGACCCAGAGATATTGAAAGAGAATAGAGAGGAGAAAGAATTTAGAGTTTAGAGAGGAAGAAGGATATAATTTAGGTCGAGTCTAGAGAAGAATTAGAGATGCAGAGAAGAGAGAAATGAGAGAGAGAGAGAGAGAGATTGTGAGCTAACATGCTTCTCAGTTTTCAAATATCATTCAATGCTGAACATAGTTGTTGAGTCCTTAACTAGTCATCGACTAGTTGTTGAGTCGATGTAGAAGGGGCAAGTCGAGGGCATTACTTGGTTAATGTCTCTAAGTCACTCGACTTGGAAAGAAAGTTGTCGCCTTGTGTCAACTAGTCGACAACTTGACCGACTTCCTCCATGTCGCCCGACTTAGAGACCTAACTGACATACTGGGATTTTAAAAAAATAAAGAAAGAAAAGACCCATTTACCAAATAACGACCCCATACCCAAGACCCATTAACCATTACGTATAAGTCCTAACCCTAAAACTAAAGAGTTGTTACCTTACTTTATTGCTATTTGCTACTTATTTGAATTGTAATAAACAATGAGTTGCTTTAGTAGTTTCTTTTTCTTTAATATCAAATGACTTTGGTTGTGGCAATATTAATATATTTGTGTTTCCAATAGTATTTGATAGTGTTAAATATTATGAAATAATAATGTCAAATGTACACACACACACACATATACATATATAAATTTACATGTATAAATTGTATATAGGTAATGACTTGTCGACTTATGTATGACTAGTCGCTTAAGCTCCCAGCCACCAATTCGACTCGACTTTACTCCTTGACAACTATGATACTTAAGAAATGAAAATACAGATTCTTGAACTTATTTATAGAACTACCCTTGCTTAAAAAGAAAGTTTAAACTAATCCACGTTCTCCCTTAACCTACATGTTTATAACCGACTCCTACTACATACACACGTACTTTACTAATATCTGATACAAATGTGATGTTTCTATTCGAAGCTTGTTCAGTTATTTTATATCTAAGAAAATTCAAGTGAAATATGCATTGTTGCATTCTGTGTGGTGTTTCACCTAGTCTGTCCTTGCTCATTGTAGTAGGTCTCACTATAAACACACCATACCTAGCTGACTGGAGTGTCTCACACTCATTTATTCCTATCTTGTTTATTTTGCAAATCTGAATGGTTTTCACTCAATGAGTGAAATATTGAGCAAGTCAAAAACACGTTAGTTTCATTGTCAACTTGTCATTCAAATTAACCTTGTTTGATTGTTGCCATTCAAATTAACCTTGTTGGATTTATCTTCTCATTACCCAGCTTTACACGAGGGATGCATCTCGGAGTTGGAAGTTAATTGGGTCTGATGAAAGCAGCCACTTAACAATCAAGGAGCCATCAGCAAATATAGTTCTATTGGACTATATTTCAACTAGAAAATGGGAGGACATTATAGATTTTGATGATCACCTTGACGACATTAGCAAGTAAGAGCCATGAATCAGTTCTACCCCTCTGCCCCACAACTCAATTATGTATTCCCTCTTTTTTAAAATTAGATATGCATTTTTTAAAAAACGATTTTAAGGAATTTGTTTTGTCAAATATATGATATATCATTGACATTAATTATAAGGGAATTGTTAAATTCACAATACTTTTTGTTATTTTCACAACAAAAGTGTCGCTGTAGATATATAGCGACGGTTTTCTATAACGACACTTCTGTTGTAGAAGTAACATTTTCTGTTGTGGATTTAACAATTTCCTAATTTATAAATGTGGTAGTGATGGCATGTTAATATTCAATCTACTTAGAATACCAAATAAGAGTCCAGCTATATATCGCACAAGAGTTTTGTCTAAATGCGATTGCGACGTATATTAGGATTCGATAGGATTATAAAATTTGTCCATTGTCTCAAAAACATCGTAAAAATATTACCAAATAAATTTATTCATGTAACTCGCAATAACAAAGTCGACATGTAAAGTCGCAATGTATATCATATTCTTATAAGTAATGACATGTTAGTATCCTTAATTTTGTTCGAACAAAAAAAGAAACTAATCTCCAATTTTGGAATGAAGGCAATATGATTTTTTTCTATGTTTTATTAATATTCATATATACATTTAGAAACAAAGAAATATTTTTCTTGTCATATTAACTTGGCGCATCAACATTTCTTTTTTCTGCAGGGATTGGCTGAACACAGAAATATTCAAGTAGACGATTGAAATTAGTTTCGGCGAACTTGACAAGTGCAGTAGCAGCAGAAAGCCCATCATCCCCAATCCCCAATCCAAGTTAAACTGTAATTGGAAATTAACCTTTTCTCTAGATTTTGTTCTCGTGGGCAAACTTCTGATGATGTACTATTATTTGACTAATTGTTTTCTTTCCATTTTTTGTTAAACTTTCCTGGAAAACTTTTATGTTTGTTTGAAAGTATTACACTTGGGACATAATTATTAATCTCAAGTGTCTTATTTGTTTTTAAATTTATGTTTAAGACTATTAGTCTAAGGATTATAAGATGGGGGATTATTTAATATATGTTCAACAAGGTATTTTAATTTCCACCGTTGGGATTAAAAAATTTTAAACAAAATTATTCTCAACCTTTTCTTAAAATGATCATAATATCCTATTATATCAAATAAGTTTATTATTGATAAACAATTTATTGATAAACAGTTTATTATTAGTTACCAATTTATTATTTAAATAGTTTATTGGTTAACAAATTATTATTTAAACAATTTATTGGTAAAATAGTTTATTATTTAAATAGTTTATTGGTAAATAACTTATTATTTAAATATCTTATTGGTAAAATAACTTATTATTTAAATAGTTTATTGGTAAATAACTTATTATTGGTAAACAACTTGTACTTAATTACTTTGCTTATTAGAGTTTGGTATTTAATTATTTTGCTTGTTAGAGTTTGGTACTTAATTACTTCGCTTAATGATAATAGTGCAAATTAAGATGGCATGGAAAGAGCTTTTATATTTGTTCTCAGCTTTAGCACTCAATGACGGGAAACACAACCGTACAGAGCTCATATATGACTGATAATTCTAAACAATATCTTAATTGATCCTTATTTTTTTAATCTTGTTTTCAGCTTGGAAAACGCATCGACTCACTCGTTCTACCAGTAGAGCTATTACATCAATTTAATTCTTCAGCCAAAAAGAAATTTGATGTATAAATAAGATTAAATTATAATTTAAAATATATTATTATTGGTAAGGGTATAATAGTCTAAATTATATTTTTTTTATCCAATTCTTTAATTAATTCGGGAAAAAACAAACATGACATGAGATTATTTTAAGTTATCACATGAATAATTCTATAAAAACAAACATGTGATTAAGACTATTTAATCCTAAGATTAATAGTCTTGAGATTATAATCTCTAGATTATAATTCTTGGAAACAAACATGAACCTAAAGTTATTATTGTCATGTATGTTGTCTCTTGTATGTGATTTATTTGAAATGTTCTAGTTTTTGAATGAAGTAGAAAAAACAGCGGATACCATTAGAAAAGCATACAGGATGACTTGGTGAGACAAATAAATGTAGTTCTATCATATTTGTCAATGGGAATTGATATTTCCGGAAGTAAAATTTAATATTTTTATAATACGAGACTTGTTTATTATTCATATAAAAGAGATCTTGTGGAATTATTACTTTTGCGGGTAGAAAATTAATAATTTTCTTCTTAATTTGTTTTCATAAACTTGTTCCCAAGTGTAGCTCTTTTGACCTTTATTTTTATTTTTTTCTTTCGTAAATAGCTCAAAATAATTTTACCATATGAAATGGTCGGAATTTGACACAATTATATTGTATAATTAAATCATTAATATGAACGTATTTACTTCAAACAAATTATTGAAATGTTTAATTATTATTTAAAAATAATTAAAAACACAAAAGAATAAATTAATTAAAAAACTACATGCATAAAGATTAAGAATAAATACAACTTACATATCTTACAATTCAATCACCAAGCAACACATCATGATACCCAAAACCAAAGCATTCAATATTAGCAAAGATCAAAAATTAATTGTTTTCTAAAGGCTTGAGGATTAGAGATTTCTCAATTAGTCACTCGTCCAATTATCATGTTCCATTGATGTAGTGTTCAATCACACAAGCTTGATAACTTATGTATTACATTATATTTATATATTTTTTAGATATCATTATACTCATTTCGTTCTACAGTTTGTGTAAACATAAATCTTATTGTGTTCATTGAGATCTGTTGACTTTGTATACCATTTCGTTGTAAATAAACGATCTTATCATAAATTCGTTGTGGTCTTGAAATTATATAATAATAGAAACAACAACCCTAGTCGTCATCTTTATATATGGCTTACTTGTAAGTTTTACTGGGTACGCCTTATATATACCGCTTTTGGGCAACTTTCTCTACGCTATAGTAGAGTATCTTTTCTCTATATAAGCTATATCAACGTAGCCCACTAGAAAACGCATCCTCTTATCCATTCTTGGTGTAACACTCGCTCATAAATGATTTAGATTCATATCAACTTTAAACTACCTAAAAAGTACTACTAATTATAAGATTTATTATTTTTAAAATTTAAATGAATTATATCAATTTTAAATTTGAAAATATCTGATATTGACTTTTAGAAAGTCAATAACAATCTTATAATTCAGAGCTGAGGGAGTATTATGTACTCTCTCCTCTGTCCCCAAAAAGATAAACAAAGTACAATTTGTATACATATTAAGAAAAATAAAAATAGATAAAAAAGAGAAAAAATTTTAAATTTATACTTAACGATCCCACAAGATTATATAAAATAATAAATATTTTTATATTTTTTTATATTAATAAACCTCTCTAAATAACATATTTACTCCCCAATTTATATCCTTCATCTTATCTTTTTGAACGGAAAAAAAAAATTGAATTGCTTCGACTATCAAAAACGAGTCAACAACAAAGCAGAAATTAAGAACGGAATTTTAAACTTTTCGGTATTCACGCCCAAGTATCAATAAAGTAACCAATGACGATACAAACGGAAAATACGCGATCATGATAGTATAAATACATTTTAATTATTAATTCTTTCTTTTTTTTAATTGACGTTTAGTAAAAAATATAAAAATTAAAAAAATACATTTAATATTTTGTCTAATTAATTAAAATGAGCATAAAATTTTAATATTATCTTTTAAAATTCATTAAGAAAATGAAACATAAAATAATTTAATATTTAATATTGGAATAATATGATAAAATAAGTTATTAATACTTTCTTAAAATTTATAAAAGATAAATAAAAAAACAAATTTCATTCACCCTAAAAAATGATACATAAAAAGGTACAAAGAGAGGATTCAATAAGCTGAATTATATTATTAGACATTGTCACATCATGAGTTTCCTTCTTCAATAACTTAATCTTGTCTTTCACTTTCTTCTTCTTGTTGATGTTGTTGCAAACTCAAGTACTGCCTCAACAAAGCAAAGTCTTCAACAATTGAGTTCTAAAAGTTATTATATTAATAATTTAAAAAAAATAATTGTGATTTCAAAAAATATAGCTATAGTTATTAAATAATTAAATATTTATTTAAATAACTAGTGATTGAATTATATATTGTAAGTTAGTTCATCAATTATTAAGCTAAATATTTGAATGTATTATTGTATATTTATTTAGTTATGATAATGAGAAAATAATTATTTTAATTTTATTTAAGTTTGTAATAGAATTATATATTAACATTTATATTGACAAAATTTGTTTGAAATTCTAATTCGAATAGAATTATGAAATTCATGTCTTAATAACTTTTAATTTAGTTATGACAATTAATTAGGAATGAATAGATTATATTTTTTCAACTAATGTTAAAGTTATTATGTTTCAAATTCACATGGAGTATATTATTAATACAATTAATCGTGTGATTTGATAAAATTTCAAGTTTAAATGAATTAAATTAATTAGGATATTAATTTAATATTGAAATTTATGACTAATATTAATATAATTAAATCGCGTGATATAATTATTCCAAAAATAGCATTTTTTGTAATTGTTTGGAGTGCCAAACAACACAATAACCAGATTATATTTCCTCCTAGCCTAACATTGTGATTTATATATATAGATATAGGCATATAGCTCAACTTATTTTTGTTTTAGAGAATTGATATTTTCACAAGTAAATTTGATAGTTCCACAAGATCCCCTCTCACATGAAGTGGATTCCACTTGCTATTCGTGTGCGAAGGAGTTTGTGAAAGTATCAAATTTTCTTATGAAAATATAAAGAGAATTGATTAGAAACTGAAGTAAACATTTAAGTTTCTGTCTAAAAAGTTAGTAACAGTGAATAATAAGTTAATAACTAGGGACTAAGAAAAAACAATAATGATTGCAAGCCCTCCTTATTTAGAGTATCTTAAGCAAGAAGAACTTTATTGTAGGTAACTGTTATTTTTACAAGTTTTTGTTGTAGGGAACTGTTATTTTTCGCAAGTAAAATTTAATATTTCCATCAATTTTCTCTCACCATTCATTATTCGTAGATAGTTAATGATATTAAGACGAATCTTACAAAAAGTTAGAATCATAAAAAATATTTTCACCATTAAAAGTTTAAAAGAATTTTCAACAACGAAAATTTCACATATTCATCAAATTGTGATAAAGTATCAGATTATTTTCATTTTTGGAACAATTATACTATTCAATATAATATATTAGTTGACCGGTATTAATTTCAATTATACTATTCACAGCTATAAAAATATAATATTTGAAGGGAAGGGAAGTGTAGTGGAGGGGAACCAAGTCCAAAGAAATTCCCCTTACAAAACTGAACCAGAGTTTCTAAGACAAACACTCGATCCAAACGAATTTGGATCCTCACCAACTCGCTTCTCTCCATTCATCAAGACTTGACAAGGGCTAAAGATTAGGTTAGGGGAATTTCAAACCAGCTCAAAACATCCTTGGCTTGGGCCAAATCAAATAGGGAGTTTGCCTCTTACATGCATATAGCAGCATGCAACCTGCAAAGCAAGCAAGGAATTTGTTGTTTTTCGTTTCATCATACGAAGCAGTGGACAGTTTTATGGGTAGACGAACGGAGCAAAAGAATTCATTCCTAAAGAAACATAATATTCATCACCAGACTCCATCAGAAAAATGAAGAGGCATTACAACAAGCCCAAAACAGAACTACAACTTTAGCAACATCTGAAGTTTGTAAAAATGAGAAATATCAAACAAAAAAAATGGCCAAAAGAAGACCATTCAAGTATCTGGAGCAAGGTCCAAGTACTGCCTGGCTATGGTTGCTATGGTTATCCTCAACTAAGTTGTTTATGCATTTTACAAAATCATCTGCAAAACAAGTAAACAAATTTAACAGCGCAGAAGTAAAATACTGCGTTTGTTTTAAAATTTATAGTAGATCTTGCAAATGGAATGTAATGTAATCACAACAAAGTAATATATCAAGGATTCCCCATGGAAAATTTCAAAACTCTAATGCTATCTCTAGCACAGGATAACAGTTTGGTTGACAACCAAGTACTAACCTTCTAGCATTACTTAACCATATTTAAAAAAACAAAATTAAATTTTTTTAAAAAAACAGAGGAAAAAACACATAAAATGATATTTACACAATCAATAAGCTAATCAAAACAAAACTATGTCAAATAGGAGTAGATCCTACACTAATTTACAGATAATGCTATGCCAAAGAAATACATTATCTAGCAATTGGGCAACAAAGCCTCCAAGTATAAATTTCTTAAAGTGATTACTTGGGATGAGGTTGGAAAAATGTTACTCCCTCCGTCCCTTAATATAAGTCGTTTTAGAGTTTTAGAATTGTGCACAAGTATTAAGGAAATGATTGTATAGCATTAAATATAATATCAATTATCTATATTGTCCTTATATTGGAAAAAGAGAGTGTTATTTATTAGGCAAAAATTAATGAGAGAACCAAAGTTATATTTAATACTAATATTGGAAACTAAACATTACTTAAAATTCTCAAACGACTTATATTAAAGGACAAAAACACTTCTCTAAAACGACTTATATTAAGGAAGGACGGAGTGAGTACTCGACTAACAAGTACTTGAAAGCATCAGAAGAGTATAATTCATGTAGTAGCAAGAATTTAATCAGCACTAAAGATGTGTACCTATTGATAACTAGTACTTGCCAATCTACACAAGAGCTTCACTTCCTGCAAAATTGAGAGAGAGAGAAAAATCATATAAGCAGAAAATTAATAAAAACGCAAATTCTCTTCCAGATCATTTGAATGTTTACGCAAGACAAACTCACTTGGTTTGAGCATCGGGCTGTGCCTTTCTCATTGGATTTTTCCTGACCGCAACACTGCCCTGACCTCGACCTCCTTCTTTCTTGGTTTGTGACTTTGAAACTTGTTTTAAGACTGTTTTGCCGCTAGAAACATCTCCTGTAGCATGCTCCTCAGCATTTTCCACCGACTGATCACCCTTTGACTTTCCACCTTTTCTAGTAATTCTTTCACTTGTCACAGGAACCTTTTTTGGCTTAGCACTTCTGATACAGATCTTTGAAATGGGGATGTCTGAATCACTATCAGTTTCTTCAACAGCTACCTCCCTCTTCACAATTTTCTTGCCTTTCAGGTCTTTTTTGCAGTTCCGAGTGACACTTTTTCTGAGATCTGGTTACCACTTTTCTTGTTGGCTCTAAATCCTTTTGTGCCTGCTTCCCTTTCTTTTCTGCAATCCCCTGCCTCAGTTGTAGAGATTTTGAACTTGTACTAGCAGATGACACATTAGCTTCTACTATGCCCTTGTCAGTTTTCGCCTTTGCTGCAGTATCCTTCTTTACAATCTTCTTCCCTGCATCACTTTTCTTCTCTTCCCCAGCGGCCTTTTCATTTAGATCTTCTTCCCTTTTCCTTGGAGTTTGTGATCTAAGTACCCGTGTGCAGCCACGCACATCACCCTTTTCTTTCTCATTCTTGTTAGTGTTTTTTATTCTTTTCAATGAACTTCGAGAAACCTCTGCATTTAACTCATGTGTTATAACTTTTCTTTTCCCAGCATTTTCACCATTTCCAGTCTCATTAATCTTCAAGCTTTCTTTTGCCCCAGATTTATTTCCCTTGGCCTTTTCTTTAACTTCCACAGGCATCTTCCCCTTATCCTTTCCATCAACTTTTTCACCTCCAGTTGTTGATTTTCGTTGCCTTAATTCCCTACCACTGCTGGTTGGGACAGATTCACTTTGTTTCTTCTTAGCCATCAACTCAAATGAAAAATGCACACTCAGAAATTGTCCCTAACAGAGGAACCCACACAATCCAAAAGTTCAGTAAAATACAGGAAACTTTCAAAGCATATTAACCATTCTAATATTTGATAAATTATTAACTAATCCCAGAAAAAACAATACTGGAAAGCATAATATCCCCATTAGCTTTACTGAGCACACAAAGAACAAAACCTAGATTTTAAAAAGCCAAATATTTCAAAACAAATGCGTCATCTGCTAGTAAAAATTCAAAGAACAGAACAAAATTAAGAACAAACCTTTAGAGATTTAAAAAGCCACTAGCTTCTACAACATATAAAGAAACTATTACAGCAATTTAAAAAACCCAAATATTTCAAAACTAAACCCTCATTTCTCATAATAAATCAAGTTATTGAAGATATATTCCAGCCAGATAAATCACTATCAGATTCTTAAACACCCTGAACTTAATTTATCCATTCAACAGAAATGATGCACATTCACTTTTGACAAACACAAATTAGCATGTAACTGAAGAGAAAAATAGTGAGATGCTAGGAGAAAACAATCCCTAATCAAACTGCTAGTGGTAATAAACTGCAACAAATGTCTAGATTCCATAAAATAAAACAAACCCTTTAGTGTGAGATTCGATTAATTACTAACTAATCCCATGACAATGACCACT
The DNA here is from genome assembly GCA_016801055.1 of Panax notoginseng. Classification (NCBI taxonomy): domain Eukaryota; kingdom Viridiplantae; phylum Streptophyta; class Magnoliopsida; order Apiales; family Araliaceae; genus Panax; species Panax notoginseng. The sequence goes on along the minus strand of CM029018.1, from coordinate 27,602,172 downwards.
GGAAAATATGATCCCATTATCATTACAAAGCCCAAAACAAATTGAAACTGATATTTAGTAACATATCAGAAAATGAAATTTACCTTCTAACTTATTCAAGACTCAAAGAAGCCATTGTAACAAAGTTAAAAGCCAAATAGATTGCCAAAAACACATACAACAAAACCCTCATTTTCAAAAAATAAATAACAAAAAGTCATTCAAGATAAAGAGATAGCAATCCCTTTAATGTAAGATTCGATTAACTATTACTAACCCATGACAATGATTACTGAAGAAATTAAAACTGATATTTAGCAACATTATAAGAAAATGAGATTTACCTAATAGCTTATTCAAGACTTGAAGAAACCATCGCAGCAAAGTTAATTAAAAGCTAAAGATGGCCAAAACACACACTCAGCAAAACCTCATTCGTCAAAAAAATAAATAACAATAAATCACTCAAGAAATTTCAAGGATAAAAACCCACACAATCAAAACCCTAAACATCCTGGATAACCGATTACATGAAAAACAGAAATTTCAGAACCCTAATTAGACAAAGAGGGGAAAAGGGATTCTGAATAAAACAAACCCCAATCAAACTGTTTATCAGAAACTCATACTACTTCATTTGATTTCCCAGAAATGTTCAAGAAATCTAGAATTCACCAACCAAAATGTGAAATATATCAAACAGAACAAGAAATCATAACAAAGGGTATCAATGATTTTTTGAGAAACTAACAATTTCATCATTTAATTCGTAGAACAAAATCATTTATAATATATAATATATTATATATATATATATATATATATATATATAATATATATATAATATACACACACACACACACAAATATATACAGAAAGAGAAAAAGAAAGACAAGATAGGGCAAACCTGAGCTATAGAAAAGAAATTTTCAGTAGGAGATGATGTGCTTTGTCTTGAGAAGGTTTGACCCTTCAGAAATTTCAGAACCCTAATTAGACAAAGAGGACTTTCAGAAGAAAACAAACCCCAAACAAACTGCTTATAAGAAACTCATACTACTTCATTTTGATTCCCCCCAGAAATGTTCAAGAAATCATAAATCATCAACCAAAATGGTAAATATATCAAACAGAACAAGAAATCATAACAGAGGGCATCAATAATTTTTTGAGAAACTAGCAATTTCATCATTTAATTTGTGGAGCAAAACTATTATAATATATAAATGTATACACAAAAATATACACAGAAAGAGAAAAAGAAAGCCAAGATAGGGGCAAACCTGAGCTATAAAAGAGAGATTTTCAGTAGGAGTTGATGTCTTGAGAAGTCTGACCCTTCAGATTATGTACTCTCTCTGTATATATATTTTTATATATAAAGATTTCTTTTAGAACTTCAAAAGTGAAAACAGAAGGCGGGAGAAGCGAAGTTAATTAATTAATGGATTAACTGCATATCGAAATTTAAAGTATACAATGTTTTAACACTTTGTACCCCGAAGTATAAATTCTCCCATCTTGCTCTCCTTTGATTACGTAAGCAAAATGGACCCTAAATACGATTCGGGACCCTAGTTTACTTATTAAAATAGCACAATTACAAATTAAAAAAGACTACCCCCCGTTCGTCTCCAAAAAAATGACTAAATATATATATAAAAAATTATTCTCAAAATAATAAAATAAAGTACAAATTTTATAATAAATAAAACACTACATCAATGGAACATGATAATGGGAATTGGGACGAGTGACTAATCAAAAAATCACTAACCCACAAACCTTTAGAAAACAATTAATTTTTTGGAATTTTGCTAACATTCAATGCTCTCGTTGTGGGTATCATGATGAGTTCCTTGGTGATTGGATTGTAAGATATGGTATTGGAGCCATTAAGATTTTATTTAAGTTGTATTTGTTTTTAATTTTTATGCATTCACTTTTTTTTTATTTATTTTATTGGATATTTAATTATTTTAAGTTTATAAATATAGAATTGATATTTTTGCAAGTATATATTGATAGTTTTACAAGTCTCTACTCAACTAAGTGGATTTTTAATAAAAACGGAATGAATTTGAATCTGAATCTAAATGAACAAATTTGTCAAAAAAAAAATCATTCAGTCTATTCAGCCAAAAAAATGGGACTAAACCATTCAGCCCAAATCGTCTGAATGGTTGACCAGTTCAGCCATTTAGACGAATTTTTAAAAAATAAACGCACTGAATGACTGAATTGATCAATCATTCACCAGAAAATAAACATCCTCTAAGCTGTAATAGACCCCACATTCATGCAAGTAAAAACTTGTGAAATTATCAAAATTTTCTTGTGTAAATAACAATTCTCTATAAACATTTCAATAATCTGTTTAAAATAAATACATTTATACTTGTTTGTACCCAACTTAGTCATGAGGTATAATTCTTATTTTGCTAAAATAGAATAAAGTTTTGAAAATTGACATTTCCATATCAATTTTTGATATTTCAACATGAATAGTGTCACTATAAATAATATCTATAGCGACAGTTTTTATGTGAAAATATCATTTTCAGTTGTGAATTTATCAATTTCCTAAAATTTTAAGTGCAACTGTCACACTTCAAAATTAAAGTCCTAAATTGAATTGTCTAATTCATTATAAATGTTTAATTGAATTATTAAATATTTATAAACCAAATCATATTTAATTAATTTATTTGATTTACTCTCTAGAAAAGAGCTGAAAAAATACAATGATTTAAGAATACAATGAGTGTCAAAATTCCTTTTTATATTGCATATTATCTTTCTCTGAAATTTAATTTTTTGTTTTAATTGCAATTTACAATTCTTATCAAGTGATGAAATTATATAGTTTAGAACAATATCAATACTAAAATAAAACTTTGACAAATGAGAGGGAGTTGGGTTAAAAGCGATAATTACATTTATAATTAATAAATGGAAAAATATAATATACATTTACATGCAACTTTAATTAAAAATGGTTATGAAGTGCATTGTATGAGAAATTGAGATTTTGCTGAAGATGCGTTGTTCTTTTTGTGGATGGATGAGAAATACGTGTAAACGACTTTATGCAATATAAGTAATTAATTAACTACATTACTATTATTATTATTATTATTATTTTATAAACACTAAAATACTATTTATTTATTTTATTGGTTTAAGAAATTAAGCAGGCAATGGCAATTACATTGACAAAATATAATAATTGGTAACCTTTATGAATCATTGTTATCGATCCATAGATTAACATATGGATAATTAAGATGATTATCTATGGATCTCACGCATAGTCAATTAAGTCTTTCCCTCGTAGCTTTGATCAGTCCCAAAAAATTAAAAAAAAAATTAATCATCAGAAATCTCAATCTTAATCATTAAGTTAAAGACTGACAACTGAGTTGGGTCAACAAAGCAACTAGGATTGATCATTTGGTTATAATCGAACCGAATAAATTATTCAATTATAACCGAACCGAATATGCTATTTAGTTATAACCAATATCCAAAATTTACATGATTTTGCTACCCAAAAAACTAACCAAAATGAGCAATAACCAAATAACCGAATTTACTATTTGGTTATGTCGGTTAATAACCAAAATTAAATTTCATTTTTACCAAACAAACAAACAAACAAAAAGTATTCAGAAAATATCTAATTAAGATATAACTAAAAGACTAGTTTGATGAATGAACCAATATCTGATGCAAAAATATATAACCTTTAAAATTCAGGCAAATGAGTCTCAACACTTGACTATAGAGTATTATAGTGATTCTTGTCATCAAAGATTCAGACTGTGTCTGTATGTTACTTTTGGTAAAGTGCCCCGCACTTCAAATAGTCTTCTAATTCTTGAAAAAGTATTCCACTTCATGAACCCATGAAACAGAGACTACAAGTCTACAATACCTTCATGAGATGAGATCTGAGACTTGAGACGCATAGATGAGATGAGAGATGAGAGATGAGAGATGAGAGATGAGACTTGAGAGGCCGATAAATGTAGAGGGGAGAAGAGCGGGGGGTGAGGCGCCGAGGGAGACGTAATCACATAGACTGAGGCCTGAGGTGGAGAGACGCAATTTGCAAAGCAGGAGAGGAGTGGGCTGTGACTGACTGGAGAAGCAAAGCGATGCAAAACTAGAGATCTGGGCCATTTAGCTGTGGGAGGGGAGTCGATACTCGACAGGGACCAAGTAATGACCAACGAGTACCGAGTGAGTTGCAAGTCTTCAACTCTCAAGAGTAAAGTGTTGAGTCATTTTTTTATTGAATCTATTTAATTATTCGATTAACAGAAGAACACAGTAACCGTACCCAAACCCAAACCCAAAATCGACAGTAAACCAGTTATAACCAAATTATAGAAATAACCGAATAACCAAAATTATTCGGTTAAAAAAATTCAATATATTCAATTTTATATCCATTTTTTGCTCAGCCCAAAAACAACCATCCTACTAGATTGTTTAGCCAACATTGACACTAGTAGTGACCTTGTCCCAATAAACTCTATATTACCTAAACAAATTCGAGTAATATAAAAGTTAAAATAATATATATTCATCAGTATGTTTCAGTTAAATTAACAAACACCTA
>CM029018.1:26788958-26856509 GCA_016801055.1 Panax notoginseng | reverse complement strand
AGAGATTTAGAACATATGGTAAATGATAAAAATATCAACCATAGTTGCAGCGGAACGAGCAATCCATTAGAAGAGTCAAATAGACTATAAAGTCTATATCCTTCTCCATGTTAAAAATCCACAAACAATATTTTATCCATGTAAACATCACTCAACATTCCTTTCCACAATCATATGAATAACTCATAATCATAATTGTGACTATAAATTTTCTTCGCACCCAGGACGAAAATTATTTTCATCACCTGTCTTTACCTGAAACATCAAAGATCATGGTTATACCAAAATCACATTCCCGTTTATAATCATACTAACAAATCCATCTTTGCACTAACGGGCCAAAGATATTCCATCAACAAACCATCTTGCACTACGGCCAAAGATATTCAACAACATTCATCTTTGCACTACAGGCCAAAGATATTCAACAACAAGTTCATCTTTGCACTACAGGCCAAAGATATTCATCAACAATTCATATTTGCACTACAGCCAAAATATTCATCAACAGTTCATCTTTGCACTACAGGCCAAAGATATTCATCAACAATTCATATTTGCACTACAGGCCAATATATTCATATCTCAAAGATATATATAAACATTTCAGAATTTATATAACAATAATTATAACCATGTTGATCAATTCACCTTTGCACTTAAGCTTAAGATATTCAATTATAAATTCAATGGTCATGATCATACCAGTCACAATTCAACTTTGCACTACAGGCCAAAGAGAACCCTAGTCATGATCAAACCAATAATCTACCCATCTTTACACTCCAGTGAAAGAGAATTTCAACATCAGGTTATAAAAATGTTATATATGATGATAAAAATAATATGATCAACATATAGTTTTAATCTCAAGAGTAATATTCGTAACTCATGAATAGTAACCCGACACAAAAGATAGAAATTCTACAATAAAATTCATACCAATATTTCGGTATAATGATATTGAAAGAATAACATTACTTAAATTTATAAACAATTTATTTTAATTGTTTACACTTTACTAATTAATGCATTTAATCATCATAAAATGCCAACTCTTACAATTTCATCATCAATAACCAAAACCCTCATCAAAAATCTGCATATACCTCATATAGATTCTCAAGCCATAAAATCCTATTTTCCAATTTTCTTTCTTCACAAAACATATTTAATTCATTTACTCATAACTAGACCATTTTCATGAAAAATACCAAATCAGTTCCAAAAATATTTTTTTTCTGGATTTAGCATAATATAGTCCCATAGTGAACATATATTTTTCTCAGAATTTTTAAAAGTCATTTACTATTTTTCATATGGCCAAAATAGCCGAATATTTAGACATTTATCAAAAATTGTACTTTTGTCTAAAATTCTGAAATTTACAGAGTATACTTCTATCATATACATGTACTCCCAATAAAAATTTCATCAATTTTGGAGTTAACCACAAGGAATTATAAGCGGTTACTTTTAAAATAGTATTTTCTCATAAAATTCATAACTCTCAATCTATACATCCAAAAATCACCATTTTTGGACACAATCAATAAAACTCATCAAAATATCATTTCAAATTTTTCCAGAATTTTTGAAGATCAGAAAAATTACGAAACTGAAAATCATAACAACCCTTAAAATCCCTTAATATCCCTTACTATCCCTTACAATCCCTTACTATCCCTTACTATCCCTTACCTCAAAAGTGCAGTATTTCTGACTGGAATGCAAAGCCGAAGGAAACTTGCACTGAATAGCAACTCTCAAAGTATCTAAATACTCACAAAATATGCTTCATAATATAGAGGGAGAAAGAGAGAAAGCTTATGTTTTGGTGTGATTTTCAATTCTAACTTAGCCCTCTATTTATAGGAAAATTTTGGTAGGTTTGACCTGCAACCTGATGGCTTTACCTGCTACTATTCCCACCCACCACATTTGAAATATAATTCAGCACATTTCTTCACCAACCACAAGTGGGGCCACCAATTCTAGAATTTTCTACCAAAATGATAAACTCCGAAAATTCAACAATTTCTGAACCAGTCATCTCGTAAAATTCATAACAAATCATACGTTCATTTTTAACGGTTCAAAATTTGTGGACATATACTCAACTTATATATGTATAACATATCCAAAAATTACCACGATCCAACGGTCGGATTAAAAATTATAACCCCCGCAAAATATCTCAAAAACCCTGATTTTTAATACCTCCATTCCGACAAAAATACGGATAAAAATCTCAACATTAACTCCTTCATTTTTTAACCACAAAAATATATCCCTCATTTATATCCACATAAAATAAATATTTTCTTATCATATGAATCAATAATTAATTATTCACAAATAATATTACAGAATCACATTTGTGACAACCAGGCCGTTCCCAGGAAAGAGAGGGCTTTCCAATAAGGATTTCTCCTTACTAGCGCGCAATTAGATGACCAAACCTCTCCTTAGACAGAACTTTCTAGACATTGCCAATAATGCTATCTAATAATACTATTCAAATAATATGAATTATTGATCTGATAATGGAAAATACTGTGCAGCAACAATTATTGAACAACAATAATATAAAATTTCAACGTAGCAATTATTGAATCAATAAAATAAAATATTGAACAGTAATTACTGTAACAATTATTGAGTAGTGCCTTCTTACGTAAGAATCAATAATTTCAAAAATACTATGCAATACCGTGTGCTACTGTGCAATAACGCGTATTACTGTATTTTAACCACCGGTATTCCAACAGTGTTAACAGTAACAACTACGTCGTTATTTGTAAAAAACTCAAATTTGTCGTTTTCTTCACCCGACAGTTATTCGTTATGGGGCCCACAAATAGCTGCGCCGTCGTACGAATATTCCCCGACAGAAAGAATATTCCACGACCAAACGAATATTCCCCGACAACAATTATTATTTTATAACTACTTGTGTATTTTGAAAAAAAATCATATATCACCCTTAACTTTAACATTTATCAATTTAACCATTTACTGAATAGTAATTATAAGAAAAATTGAATACTTTTATTTCATAAAATTCGGGGTCTTACAGTTGATTTGATTATTGTGGTAAGTTATGGGTAAAATGCGTAAATATCTTAAATAAGCAAGTGGTTATAAAATATTCTTGTTGTCGGAAAATATTTGTTTGGTCGTGGAATATTCTTACTGTTTGGGAATATTCGTACGACGGCGCAGCCTTGTGTGGGCTCCATAACGGAAAGCGATTGGATGAAGAAAACGACAAGTATAAGTTTTTTTATAAATAACGGTGTAGTTGTTACCATTAATACTGTTGGAATACCCAGTGGTTAAAATACAGTAATACGCGATGTTGCACAGTAGCACACGGTATTACACCAATTATTGATTCTTACGTAAGAAGACACTACTCAATAATTATTATAGTAATTACTGTTCAATATTTTATTTTATTGATTCAATAATTGCTACGTTGATTGTAACAATCCAGAATTTTATTTGTAATTTAAAATATTTATTAAATTAAATAAATATTTTATTTATGTGGTTGTTGTTAGTATATATTTGTGAATTAAATTTAATAGATAATACTCTAATTTAATTTAACAGTTAGAGAGTTATTAAAGATTACATAAGTTGCTATATTGCTGTCGTAATTTAATAATTAAAGTGATATATTAATTATTAAATAAAATTATAATGAGATTATATTTTTGTGATATTTGGTTAAGTGAGAAATTTATTTAGTAAGTGGTAATTAGTTTATTTAATTAAGATTGGATATGAAAATCCAAGTAAACCATGCGGGACAATAAACTATATTATAAATGACTTATGAAAATAAATTAAAAGAGTCTTAATTTGGTTTTACCAAACAAAGCCTTAGAGATTTTAAAATTCTTGTTTTAATTTTGTTTTGCCAAACAAGGTTTAAGGAATGATTAAGTCATTATTTTAAGTGGTTTTACCAAACAAGGCATAAGGGTTGCAAGTTATTAATTTTTAAAGTGGTTTAGCCAAACAAGCCTTATAGCTTTTGGTTTTCAAATAATATAACTGACATCAGTTATATATGTAATTATGTTGTATATTAATAGGTATTATAAGTATACGTATATTATATTATCATATATCAGTTTACATTACGTATTAGTAAAAGAGAAAGGAAGAACAAAGAGAAGAAGAGAGAATACAGAGAAGAAGAAGAGGAAGAAGAAGAAGAAGAAGAAGGAGAAATTATTATCTCCATCTTTTCTCCTAATTAAAACTAGAAAGGTATCAAACTAACCCTTATACTAAATTAAGATATTTGTATTTAGTCTTTGTAAAATTAGGTTTTCATGATTGTGAATTTATATGCATATATGGTGTTCATATGTTTTCATGTATACGCTTATATGAGATTTTTATAGTTGTTCAAAGGTTTCAATTCACAAAGATATGATGAACATGATGAAATCATGTTCATAATTTTTGATTATGAGTTATATGGTTGTTCTAGCAATTCAATCCATGTAATTTTGATAAACAAGAGAAATTTTGTTCATAATGATTTTTTGTGAATTAATTTTTGAAAAGTGGCTTTTGAAACTATCAAATTGATGTTTGGTTATGATTTATTGTTGAAATTGATCATTTATTATGTTAGTATGTTAAGAATATGAGTTATCACAATTGGAATTACTTGAATTGGTTTAAAAATGAATTTACAGCGAAGAATTTCGCTATGAATGTCAAAAGAAGAAGAAAGAAGAGAAATAGTGAAATTAAAGGTTGTAATATTTGATTTTTATGTTGTTTATGTGGTTAAAAACTTGTTAGAAACAGTAGTTTATGTTTCTGTAAATATATTACACCTTGGGTAGGTTGGTATGGTTGTTAGAAAGGAGTTTGTAGGCCTAATTTGGCTTTCTATAGTGTTTTGGATGAAAAATCGCGAATTAGCAGAAGGGACCCCCGCCCCGGCGGGCCCCCTAGTACAAAAACCCCTGCCCTGGCGGGGGGGGGGGGGTAGGCTGCCTAATCGAATTTTGGAAAAAAAACCCTGATCAGACATGTTTTACTAAAATGAACATAACTTTTTCATACGAACTCCAATTGAGGTGATTCAAGATGATTCGGAATGAGGACGAGTAGGCCTACAACTTTTATTCTTTAAGTGTTTCAATTTGAGGTCTAAAACAGGGGTCAAAATTGTCATCTTTAGGACTGTTATGTTTTCGGAGGCAATCGGAGGGCGTCGGGCATGCACGTATGCATGTGTAGTGCTTCTGAAGATAAAAGATATTGTTATAAGTTATAAAACATAAATGTTAGTAAATATAATGATACTTAACATTAATAAATAATGTATTAGATAAGTTATAGAAGCATAGTAAGTATACACAAAAGAGGCAAATCGGGCGTGTGACGAATAAACGTCGAAATGCCGTGATAAGTGTTAATGAACGTAAAAAGTGTTTTAAGTCAAATGAAATGGATATTATAAAATATGAAATGGGTTTAATATAAAACCAATAATGATTCCTAGCAAGATTTAAACACTTGAATGAATTTCGAATATTACATAAGTCAAAAAGTTAACACAATCTAATTGAACATTGTGTGCTAATTAATAGGAAAGATTATGAGATGTGGAGTAGAGTTTACATTACAATTACTATGTGTTGTTATGTGACTAATAGTTGATGTGTATGATTATATAATTGTGTAGGGCACGTGAAGTGCAGATAATTGTAAGCTGTTAAACTGTTATTGGTCAACAACGATCAAGGCAAGTCTTTCATTTCCTATTTGCTATGTGAACTTGATGATTAACTGTTTTAAGTCTTTATTTCAAAGAGTATGATGTGTTGTATATATGTTGAAATTGTGAAATGTTAAAGTCAACTTGTGACTACGTTGATTGAGTAAAGCATGCTGATTGAGTAAGGAACTCAATCTTTATACTTGTTATATGAACTCTAGAATATATGTTATGTTAGTCCAATGTTTATGAGATGTATATCAAGCATGTTATTATGTGCTATGTGATGTTTGAAAACTGTTAAATTTTGCTGGGCTGTCGAGCTCAACCTTGCAAATAACGAGTTTTGCAGGTTAAAGATTTAAGGTAAAGTTATGTGCTACTTGAAGATTTATATACTTTGACTGAGTTATTAATATTTGAACCATGTTTAAGGTTCCGAATCATGTATTAATGTTGAATTACAATATCGTTTTGCGATGTAAACTCTTGTAGTATTAAAATGATTCTGAGACAGTTCGATGTAAAGGTTGAAGGTTTTGGGAACGAGAATAGTTTGTAATAGAAAATTTTAATTATTCTGCAAATTTCAATGGTTGTATTATCGTTTAATGTTGTAAAATTAGAGGTTGAATGTATTGTTAACGACCGAAGTCGATAGTTGAATTGTATAAGTTTTGGGGTCGTTACATTGATATTTTATATTATTGTTGTTTCAATAATTGTCACTGCACAGTATTTTTCATTATCAGATCAATAATTCATATTATTTTAATAATATTATTAGATAACATTATTGACAATGTCTAGAAAGTTCTGTCTAAGGAGATAATTGATCACCTAATTGCGCGCCAGTAGGGAGAAATCCTTATTGGAAAGCCCTCTCTTTCCTGGGAACCACCTGGTTGTCAATATTGTGATTCTGTAATATTATTTGTGAATAATTAATTATTGATTTATATGATAAGGAAAATATTTATTTTATGTGGATATAAGTGGAGGAATTTTTTTAAAAGTGACAATTATTGAAAATTAATATTTTATCATTTCTGATAAAATAATTCATTTAAATATATTATTATATTATAATAATATAATAATGGTGATATTTTTTTACAATGAATGTGTGATATATGATTAAAGGAGGAGGAAGATTATTTTTGTTACAATACATGCTAAAAACACGTTAAACATGTTGGTGGATCCCATTTTTGACTGAAATTTGATTATAGCATGTAAAATCGTCCGTATATAGATTTTGGTCAATTTCTACTTGGAATTTAGAAAAACTTAAACTTACAAAGTTGTAGAGAATTGAATTTCCTATGGAATGAACATAAGATTCGATTTTTTTCTGATAAAAGAGCTATTTATTATGAATTATTGAAGTTCTGGAATAATTAATTTTTGGAGTTATAAATATTTTTAATAAGAAAAATATTTTTTTTATTTTGGTGAGGTGGGCCTAACTTGGTGGCTGATGTTTTGATCAAAAGAGGTGTGCGTAGGAATTTAAAAATATATATATATTAATATTTTATTAAATTTTATGCTTTGGTGTTCTAAGCATTTTTTTATAAATAGGGTGCTTAGGTTAGAATTAAAAATCACACCAGAAACTGAAGTTTTCTCTCTCTATATTATTGAGCGTATTTTTGTGAATATTTTGATACTTTGAGTGTTGCTATACGGTGCAAGTTCCTTTCAGCGTTATATCTGATATTTCAGCCAGAAGTACTATTCTTTTGAGGTAAGGGATGCTATTTTTTTTAAATGATATTATTTCTTTCAATATCATTATGCCGAAATATTGATATGAATTTTATTGTAAAATTTCTACCTTTTTGTTTTGGAGTTACTATTCACGTATACGACACAATTCATGTATACGACACTATTCACGTATGCGACACTTTTCATGAATACGACACTATTCACCGAAAAAATAAAATTTTCTCTTCTTTGTCCCAGATGTTTATTTTTGTTATCATCTTTGATTGTATCCATGTTTTGATATTTATTCTTGAATTGTACTCCACTATGGTATATTATGGGGTGTTTTTGAACATGGATAAATCGAAGTACGAATCCCTAATATTTGTTCTTTTGTCTCACTAGATTCATTTTCTTTAAAATATTTTCATCATTCTCAGTCCTAAATGATGATATTATTGAATATCTTTGGCTTGTAGTGCAAAGATGAATGATTAACTGATGAATATTTTTGGCTTATAGTGCAAAGATGAACAAGTGTTTAGATGAACATGATCAACTGGTGATACAAATGAATATCTTTGGCCTGTAGTGCAATGATGAATATTTGATTCAAGATGTATATTGATTGATGTTACAGGGATAAAATATTGATGATGGACTTTTAAATCTTAGAAGATAGTAGAATTCATTTTTTACTTGACTCTTCTAATGGATTGCTGTTTCCGCTGCAGTTGTTGATCAAAACTTTGTTGTCTATTATATTCTATCAGATTTTTTTTCTGTTGAGGACTAACAATAATTTGTTCTATATTATCTTAGTCATAATATTCTTTACTGGGCTAGTTGAGCTCACCTTTTTTCTTTTTATTCTATTTTTCTTCTCAGGATGCGAGAATGTAGCGAGTACTAGTCGAGTTATGGAATGATGGTTTTAGAAAGTTGTTTTAGTAGTTCTCATCATTTTTGTAAAATAATGTATCAATAATTGTAATGAGGACTTATTTGAGTGTGTATATTGTCTAGAAGACAATAATTGTATTTAAACTCACAGTTTATGTGTTGTCGTATTTTGCACGACAATTGTATTAATATAGCTGTAGTTGTTTCTGTACCATATTTTGGCAACTCATAATGGGTGATGTATACCTGTTTTGGGGGCGTCACAGTTGGTATCAGAGCTTAAAGATATGGTCTCTGGCGGAGATCGCAGAATAGAACTAGGAGAGGAGAGATGAGTAAATCCTTCGCTAGTGTGTCCTACCTAAGCTTATTTGTTTGTTGGTCAGAATATAAGGATATTATGTGATATGTTAATTTCTTTAATTAACCCTTATTTTGTGGTAGTACTTGAGAATGGCAACCAAGAATGTTAACAGTGGAGTAAATGAGACCGTGGAGACACCTTTACTCACCAATCAGGAGAACGTGCAACAAGAAGACAATGTTCCTCCTGTAAACAACACCACTGAGCAGACGATGAACGATGGGATATTTAGAAGCTTTTTGCAGTTCATGAAAAATCAGACGAGGGAGACTTGTGTACAAAATACAGGTGAAAATGATAGCAACGCGTGGTTTGTCACAGCCAAGCAGTTCAAAGAGTTGGGACCACCAGAATTCTGGGGAAAGCCGGACCTGATTAAGGCAGAAACGTGGGTCAAGCAAATTACCAAGATATTCGATGTCTTGGGATGCACGGAGGAATAGAAGGTTCCATTCGCCACCTTTATGTTCCATAATGAGGCAGATTACTGGTGGAAATCTGTGAAGCGTACCCAGCCAGCCGCACTCAATATGTTATAGGAAGCGTTTTATAAACTGTTCAATGACAAGTACTTTTCTGAAAGTATCCATCATATGAAGGAGGTAGAGTTTATCATATTAGAACAGAACAACATGACTGTGTCCCAGTATGAGGCTAAGTTCGTGGAGTTATCCAGGTTTGCACCTCATTTGGTGGAGAATGAGAAACGTATGACGTGGATGTTTCTGAGAGGTTTGAAACCCGACATACGTAAATATCTCATTTCTCATAAATTTTCTCTATATTCAGATGTTGTCAACAAGGCTCAATTATTGGAGCGAGATAATGAGTATGCTCAACCGAGGGACCATAACCAGGGTCATATCGGTGACAGTAGTCATCGGAGCAATGATAACTAACGGGGAGGAAAAAATGCAGACAAAAGCGGTAACCACTTTGGTGGTAATTGTGGCCATGATAATAAGAGAGGTGAGTCAAGTGGAAATTTCAAAAAGAAGAGATTCAACAATGACAATGTGAAGACGTCAACACCAGTATCAACTGTTTCTAAGGGAGGAGAATGACCACCGGTCGTATGCTATAAATGTGGAAAAGAGGGACACATCAGCCCAAACTGTCCACAACAGTTCAAGGTATATTATAATTGTGGAAAGGAAGGACATATCTCTCGAGATTGTACTGTAGCGAAACCAAGTCCAGCGGGGATGGTGACTTAAAAGGCTATTCCAGACAAGGCAAAGTCAGCGGTTCCTGGAAGAGCATTTGTCGTGACTGGCCAAAATTTGAGGAACCCGAACGAGGTGATCACGGTTAAGCTAATCATAAATTCTTGCGAAGTTTATACCTTACTAGATACCTGTTCTACCCATTCATTTATCTCTCCTACTTGTGCTCAACGTTTAAACTTGACTCTAGAGAAATTAGACTTTGACTTATCTGTGGAGTCTCCGTTAGGAGAAACTTTCATTACATCCACTGTTTATAAATCTTGTTTGATCCAAGTTGGCACCATCACATTACCTGTTGATCTTATCTCTTTAAAGATACTTGCTTTTGATGTGATTTTAGGGATTGATTGGTTAACTACTCATCATGCCAAAATTGATTATTTTCATAAGGTTGTTAGTTTTCATATTCCTAACCAACCTGTTATGCGAAATCAAGCAACCATACCATTAAAGTCAATCAGTGTCATATCAAGTCATAAAGCCATTCGCTTATTAAAAAATAGTTGTCAAGCTTTCTTAACCCATGTCATGGACTTGAATAAAAACACGTCAGATTTGAATAATATTTCTGTTGTTAGTGAATTTCCTGACGTATTTTCTGAAGAACTTCCCGGTCTACCCCCAGAACGTGAAGTTAAATTCTTTATTGATCTTGAACTTGGTATGAAACCCATTTCTAAAACCCCATATCGAATGACTCCTATTGAACTTCAGGAGTTAAAGGTCCAACTATAGGAGTTGTTGGATATCGGTTTCATTCGTCCTAGTACATCTCCTTGGGGTGCTCCTGTTTTATTCGTAAAGAAGAAAGACGGGAGTATGCGACTTTGTATTGACTACCGGGAATTGAACCATGTCACCATCAAGAATAGGTATCTGCTACCTCGTATTGATGACCTGTTTGACCAGTTGCAAGGAGCACAATTTTTTTTAAAGATCGATCTTCGTTCTGGATATCATCAGCTGAAGATTAAAACTGAGGATATTCCGAAGACTACTTTTAGAACTTGGTATGGGCATTATGAATTCCTAGTCATGTCTTTTGGATTGACTAATTCTCATGTGGCTTTCATGGATATGATGAACCGTGTATTCAAGGAATATTTAGATCAGTTAGTTGTTGTCTTTATTGATGACATCCTTATCTATTCCAAAAGCCATGAAAATTATTAGCACCATTTGAAGCTGGTACTTCAAAGGCTTCGTGAAAACAAGCTATATGCCAAGCTGAAGAAATGTGAGTTCTGGCTTGAGGAAGTATCATTCCTTGGGCACGTGATGTCAAAACATGGAATATTTGTTGACCCGGCAAAGATTGAAGCAATACAAAGTTAGGAGCAACTGAAGTGAGTGATCGAAGTACGTAGCTTTCTGGGTTTAGCTGGTTATTATCGGAGATTTGTGGAAGGATTTTCTCGAATCGCTACTCCGTTAACTCAACTGACTCGGAAAGATACAAAATTCGTATGAAGCGAGGAATGTGAGAAGAGTTTTCAAGAGCTTAAGAGGAGACTCATTTTGGCACCTATTTTGACAATACCATCTGGTTCGGATGGATTTGTTATCTACAACAATGCTTCGGACAAAGGGTTAGGATGTATTCTCATGTAACATAGGAAGGTCATAGCCTATGCCTCGCGATAACTCAAAGAATATGAGAGGAATTACCCTACTCATGATCTAGAGTTGGCAGCAGTCGTTTTCGCGTTAAAAATCTGGAGGCACTATCTATATGGGGAGAAAGTGGAGATATATTCGGACCATAAAAGTCTCAAATATTTCTTCACCCAAAAGAAACTCAACATGCGGCAACGACGTTGGCTCGAGCTGTTGAAAGATTACGGCCATAGCATTCAACATCATCCTGGAAAAGCAAATGTGGTAGCTGACGCATTGAGTAGAAGATCATATGCGGGAACAAGTGGGATGTTGTCAACACAAAGGCCCATTTTGTGTGATTTATAAAAGATGAATATAGAATTCAAGACTCCGGGGACTCATGCGATGATGTCAAGTATATGCATAGAACCAACTTTAATCGATAAAGTTAAAGTTGCTCAAGCCACAGACCCGGAGCTGATGCGTATGAAGAAGAAAGTATAAGAAGGTGTTATCCCAGAAGCCAGAATCGATGAAGAAGGAATACATCGAGTCAACTCCAGACTTTGTGTTCCTAACGATTCTGATTTGAAGAACAAGATCATGATGGAGGCACATAATACACCGTTTGCAATCCATCTTGAAAGTACCAAAATGTATCGTGATCTTCGACATACATTTTGGTGGAACAATATGAAGAGATAGATCGTGAAGTTTATCTCGAGGTGTTTAACGTGTCAACGTGTAAAGGCAGAGCATCAAGTGCTAAAGGGTCCATTGCAACCACTTGAGATTCCAAAATGGAAGTGGGAACAC
Organism: Panax notoginseng; assembly: GCA_016801055.1. Lineage (NCBI taxonomy): Eukaryota > Viridiplantae > Streptophyta > Magnoliopsida > Apiales > Araliaceae > Panax > Panax notoginseng. The sequence continues at coordinate 26,844,130 of CM029018.1, read as the reverse complement.
GTTACCATGGATTTCGTTACGGGTCTTCCCAAGGTTTCTCAAGGCATAGATGCGATTTGGGTTATTGTTGATAGATTAACTAAATCTGCTCATTTCTTGCCGATACGGGAAACTTATTCCCTTGAACGTCTTGCTCGTATGTATGTAAATGAGATTATGAGATTACATGGCATGCCAGTATCCATAGTTTCGGATCGTGACCCAAGATTCACTTCACGATTTTGGGTTAGCTTGCAGAAAGCTATGGCACGAATTTACGATTCAGTTCGGCATACCATCCTCAAACGGACGGACAATCAGAGAGGACTATTCAAACTCTTGAAGATCTATTAAGACTCTGTGTCCTAGACTTCAAAGGGAGTTGGGATAAGTATTTACCATTGGTGGAATTCTCTTACAATAACGGTTATCAGGCAAGTATAGGTGTGGCTCCATTCAAAGCATTGTATGGAAGAAAGTGTCGCTCTCCAGTATGTTGGGATGAGGTGGGTGAAGCAAAATTGTTGGGACTAGAGTTGGTACGTATGACTACAGAAAAGATCCAAATGATTCGACAACGTATACAAACGACACAGGATCAACAAAAGAGTTATGTGAATCTTCATCGAAAGGACGTGGAATTTAGTATTGGGGATCATGTATTGTTGCGAGTTGCTCCATGGAAGGGAGTTACAAGATTTGGAAAGAGAGGAAAGCTCAATCCACGATTTATTGGTCCATTTCAAATTCTTGACCGAGTAGGAAATGTGGCCTATAGACTCGCGTTACCTCCAAGCATGTCTCGTGTTCATAATATTTTTCACATATCTGTGCTTCAAAAATATGTGAAAGACCCAAACCACATTATTGAGTTAGAACCAAATGAGATAGCCGAAGACTTAACGTACGAGGAGGTACCTGTCAAGATCTTGGATAGGAAGGAGCATGTCCTACGCACAAAGGTCATACCACAAGTCAAAGTTTTGTGGAGGAACCATGCTATAGAGGAAATGACCTGGGAGTTGGAAACGAAAATGAAAGCGAGGTATCCTTACCTTTTCAAAACACCAGGTACGTACGTCAATTTCGAGGACGAAATTTCATAAGGAGGGGAGGTTGTAAGACCCCAACTTTTTATAAATGAATTGAATTTCCTCTATTTATTATTTTGAAATAGTAAGGGTTGATTTGATTAATGTGGTAAGTTATGGGTAAAATGCGCAAATATCTTAAATAAGCAAGTGGTTATAAAATATTCTTGTTGTCGGAGAATATTCGTTTGGTCGTGGAATATTCTTACTGTCGGGGAATATTCGTACGACGGCGCAGTCTTGTGTGGGCCTCATAACAGAAAACGATTGGATGAAGAAAATGATAAGTATGAGTTTTTTATAAATAACGTCGTAGTTGTTACCGTTAACACTGTTGGAATACCCAGTGGTTTAAACACAGTAATACGTGGTGTTGCACAGTAGCACACGGTATTACACCAATTATTGATTCTTACGTAAGAAGGCACTACTCAATAATTGTTACAGTAATTATTGTTCAATATTTTATTTAATTGATTCAATAATTGCTACGTTGATATTTTATATTATTGTTATTTCAATAATTGTCACTGTATAGTATTTTCTATTATCAGATCAATAATTCATATTATTTTAATAATATTATTAGATAACATTATTGACAATGTCTAAAAAGTTCTGTTTAAGGAGAGGTTTGGTCACCTAATTGCGCGCCAGTAAGGAGAAATACTTATTAGAAAGCCCCCTCTTTCCTGGGAACGACCTGGTTGTCAGTATTGTGATTCTGTAATATTATTTGTGAATAATTAATTATTAATTTATATGATAAGAAAAATATTTATTTTATGTGGATATAAGAGGAGGAATTTTTTTAAAAGTGATAATTGTTAAAAATTAATATTTTATCTTTTTTGATAAAATAATTCATTTAAATATATTATTATATTATAATAATATAATAATAGTGATATTTTTTTACAATGAATGTGTGATATATGAATAAAGGAGGAGAAAGAGTATTTTTATTACAATAAATGCTAAAAATATGTTAAACATGTTGGTGGTCCCCATTTTTGACTAAAATTTGATTATAGCTTGTAAAATCGTCCGTATATGAATTTCAGTCAATTTCTGCTTGGAATTTGGAAAAACTTAAACTTACAAAATTGTAGAGAATTGAATTTTCTATGAAATAGACATAAGATTCAATTTTTTTTGATAGAAGAGCTATTTATTATAAATTATTGAAGTTCTGGAATAATTGATTTTTGGAGTTATAAATATTTTTAATAAGATAAAACTTTTTTTTTGATTTTGGTGAGGTGGGCCTAACTTGGTGGCTGATGTTTTGATCAAAAGAGGTGTGCGTAGGAATTTTAAAAAAATTATATTAATATTTTATTAAATTTTCTGTTTTACTGTTCTAAGCATTTTTCTATAAATAGGGTGCTTAGGTTAGAATTGAAAATCACACCAGAAATTGAAGTTTTCTCTCTCTCTATATTATCGAACGAATTTTTGTGAGTATTTTGATACTTTGAGTATTGTTATACGGTGTAAGTTCTTTTCAGCGTTATATCTGATATTTCAGCCAGAAGTGCTATTCTTTTGAGGTAAGGGATGTTATTTTTTTTAAATGATATTATTTCTTTCAATATCATTATGCCGAAATATTGATATGAATTTTATTATGGAATTTCTACCTTTTTGTGTCGGGGTTACTATTCACGTATACGACACTATTTACGAATACGGCACTATTCACCGAAAAAATAAAATTTTTCTCTTCTTTGTCCCAGATGTGTATTTTTGTTACTATCTTTGATTGTATCCATGTTTTGATCTTTATTCTTGAATTTTACTCTACTATGGTATATTATGGGGTGTTTTTGAACATGGATAAACCGAAGTATGAATCCCTAGTATTTGTTCTTTTGTCTCACTGGATTCATTTTCTTTAAAATATTTTCATCATTTTCAGTCCTAAATGATGATATTACTGAATATCTTTGGCCTGTAGTGTAAAGATGAATGATTAACTGATGGATATTTTAGGCCCGTAGGGCAAAGATGAATAGGTGTTTAGATGAACATGACCAACTGGTGATACAAATGAATATCTTTGGCCTGTATTGCAAAGATGAATATTTGATTCAAGATGTATATTGATTGATGTTATAGGGATAAAATATTGATGATGGACTTTTAAATCTTAGAAGATAGTAGAATTCATTCTCTACTTGACTTTTCTAATGGATTGTTGTTTCCGCTGCGGTTGTTGATCTAAAATTTGTTGTCTATTATATTCTATCAGATTTTTCCCCTGTTGAGGACTAACCATAATTTGTTCTATATTATCTTAGTCATAATATTCTTTACTGGGCTAGTTGAGCTCACCCTTTTTCTTTTTGTTCTATTTTTCTTCCCAGGAGACGAGAATGTAGCGAGTACTAGTCGGGTTATGGAATGATGGTTCTAGAAAGTTGTTTTAGTAGTCCTCACCATTTTTGTAAAATAATGTATCAATAATTGTAATGAGAACTTATTTGAGTGTGGATATTGTCTAGAAGAAAATAATTGTATTTAAACTCACAGTTTATGTGTTGTTGTATTTTGCACGACAATTGTATTAATAAAGTTGTAGTTGTTTCTATACCATATTTTGGTGACTCAGAATGGGTGATGTATACCTGTTTTGGGGGCGTCACATTTAAATTATTTCATTTAATTTTACAAACAATATAATGCATTTGACAAATGACTAGAAAGAAGGTAGCACTTAGATTGCTAACATGCAATTACCACAAAATAGTACATAAATTAAAAATCACTAACAAGGAAATAGATGTTGAAGGAACTTACAGCTTATGGGCATATGTTAGCTGTAAATTTGAAAAATCCTTCTTGGCATACCACTTTTGGACTCTAAAAAGACTGAAACAGCTCTGTTTTGAATATAGTAGGAACGATCGCGTGAGAAGGCGACCACCAAACGACCGATCGTGTGAGAGTGCCCAAAGGAAGGGTGATAGAGGAGAGAGAGGGCTGATTTGACTGAGAATGGGTGAGGAGTAGAGGAGAGGAGAGAATGGGTGATTGAGCTGATTTTCCCAAAAAAAATTATTTGGGGGAAATTTGGGAGGGATTTATGCGCGCCAACCTAATTGCTCCCGGTCCTCGCTATTAAGCCCCCAAACATGCTCTGTACCGACACCCATAGTAGGACCCTCAGAATAAATTAACATTAAAGTCCTATACCGACGGTCACACCATGATCGTTGCTATTGACACACTATAGTGATGTTTCCGCCCTGACCGTCGCTATAGGTCATCGCTATAGATTGATTTTCTAGTAGTGAAGCCACTCTCGAAATCATAAAGATAGTCTTCCAAGTGGCTACTGAGCTAAGTCAAGAATTTTAGGCTTTACTCGAAATCTTGGAGTCTACAAGTTATCACAAATTGAAATCGTAGACAGTCAAGCACTTACAAAGACAAGGCAGAATCGTAGTCAATAAAAGTAAGAATCGTAGACTACACTCGGGATCGTAGAAGCTATCTGCCAAATGCTTGCTGAGCAAAAAGCAAGAATCGTAGACTATAGCAGAATCGTAGTCTGCAGAACCAGTGGCAAATCATAGTCAGACAAGTGCTCACAATGTTAAAGTAGAATCGTAGTCTTGCAGTCAAGTTTTAGAATGTAGTCTACTTAAAGAGTTTTAGAAAGCATTCTCTAAACGGCCTACAAGTAAATAGAAGATCAAAGCACCAACTCTATCAACAAGGCTGATTGAGAAGTGAAGAGCTTTTTAGAAGGAGTCTCCTACAAGCACTCATCAGGAGACAACGATCGTGATATTGAGACAATGATCGAAGTGTTTGCTAATTAGCAAAAGAGTATACTAAAGCATCTACAGAGAACAGAAGAAATGGATTGTCTATGCTCAGCCTTACCTTGAAGAATGATCAAGAGATCATAGGGCAGAAAGTTAAGGAAGCTGAACATGACTAATCAAAAGAGACATATAGACTAAACGACTAAAGTAGTCAGCCAATTTATTAGTTTTTGAAGCAAGACAAGACAAACATGATCGTAGAACATACTGAAATAGCAAAGTACAAGATGGTAAAACATTGTCAAATCACAGAGCTTTTTGGAAACCGAAGAGATATCAGTCAAGTCACCCTACGATTTCCACAGATAAACTACAATCAAGTACATGAACGTCAGCATCGTGATCGTAGAGTTCATCTGTCTGATTATTGAGACTTAGCAATGTCTAACAATGAATACCAACATCCGAATGTTGCTAATTGAATCTCCCGATGCACTCACCAACATCCTTGGTCTAAACTGAGGAAAGAGAAGAAAATAAAAAAGTGACTACCAACTAGTTTGCTGAAAGTGACTTTTCTGAGGTGTTAGGTGAAAGAATAGACTGTTATGTCAGGCAAGTCAAAAAGGAGCTATCACATCAACCAGAATGTCTACATCAAAGATCTCAGAATATTTGAAGCTTGTCAAAAAGCTCTCAACGGCTATATTCCAACAGGAAGATAATGGATGAACCTATAAAGAACTGAAGCTTCAAAGAGATATAAGTTGTTGACTTGAGAAGAAGTAAGTCATATAGACCTTAATAGAGAAAAGGTCTCAGTGAGAGTGAGACCACCACAGTAGAGTGAAGCACAACTAATGAGAGTCTTAAACTGATAAAAGCTTCATTCAATACAAAGGTATATGCCAACAGAGTGTTATCTGTGCAGAGAGCCGGAAGGCCAAGAGGACAACAACCAGAGTAGCAAATCAGAAGGCAGAAAACTAGAGCTACTCTATGATTCACCATGAACATACTGAGTTAAAGAGAAGAAGATACAGAGCCGAATATGTGCATAAGATAACCAGTGTTGAAGGACTGCTAAGGACCAGAAGAAGTCGAGCTAATATGCAAGACTTAGCAGTATATCAATGGTGATAGTGTGCAATTCTGAATATCAGATGAAGACAAGCATCAACAACAAAGATCAGTAGAACTAAGGGATAATTTAGACTGCTAAGAACAACAAGATGTCAAATTGAACGTACATCTTAGCAGTACATCTGTTGTGATCAAGTACCAATGTTGAATGCCTAATTATCACAAGAAGCTGCTAAGTACCAGAAGATGAACAAGCCGAATGTCATCTTAGCAACTCAACAACAACAAACAAACATCCAAGCATTCAGGGTCTGCCGAGTCCTTGTCTTAGTGAATAAACCAAAGTCAAGTCTGCTGGGCTTGCTGAGTACCAGAGTGTATAATAGATTTTAAGTCTGCTGTGATACCCCCAAATTCAGGTACTCGAATTTCCCATAGATTTTGTGTTCACTCACCAAAATAAATAACATCTAACTACCCATAATAAAGATAACAATAGAACTAAAATAGTCCTCCCAATAAAGGGTTACATAGCTTAAACAATTCAATCCCAAGTAATCTAACCTTAATACATCAATGCGGAAACATAACATAATTTAAATAAGTCTTAAACATAACATAAAAGTCCTAATATCTACATTTTCAAATATTAGATGGCTCATCGACTCTTTCAACTTTAGCTATAATGTTATTATGCAAGAGTGAGCAACAATTGCCCACAAGTATAACAATAACAGTAGAAATAATAACATGCAAAAAAATAAGGGGTGCTGGATAATAGAAAGTTCAGCTTTTGAATCAAGATTAGAACAGGAATCAAAGTACATTTGAGGGTTACAAGACCATGAACTATTTCCCAGGTTATCAAGTATTTCTACTTTAAACCTTTTAATAGTCGTAAGACTATATGAATCTTACTTCTCGTATTCAGGGGGGATCAGCTGTGACGCCCCCAAAATAGGTATACATCACCCATTCTGAGTCGCCAAATACATGGTACAGAATACAAATACAAACTTAAATATACAACATGAGCTGTGAGTTTTAATACAAATATTATCTTCTAGACAATATTCAAACTCAAAATAAGTTCTCAATACATTTATTATCACATTATTTTATAGAATATTGAGGACTACTAATGCAAACATCTGGACCGTCACTCATTTCCCCGACTAGTCCCAGCTATATTCTCATTTCCTGAAGAGAACAATGAAAGAAAAGGGAGAGCTCAACTAGCCAGTAAGAAATATTATGACTAACATAATGCAGAATAAATTATCGTTAGCCTTCAACAGTGTTAAACTGATAAAATATAATAAACATCAAGTTTAACTGCAGCGGAACAAGTAATTCATTAGAAGAGTCAAGTAGAGTATAAAATCTACTATCTTCTATGATTTAAAAGGTTTTTCATCACTTTTATCGCTGAGACTCAGCTTAATAAATAATCCACATCATCCCTGCACTACGACCAAGGATATTCATTAGTATCACGACCACAAATTATCTATGCACTACGGCCAAGGATATTCGTGTTTTCATAAATGGTCATGATTATGCCAACAATTGTCCATCAATGCACTACGGGCCAATGAGGACTTTTACCACATCATTTATAACATTACGGTCATGATTATACCGAATAATCCCTGGTAATAATCATACCAAGTCCATCTATACACTACAGGCCACAGATGACTTTCAATATAATATAAACATGAGGATGATGACAATGATATAAGAATTTAATAAAACAAGTTCAATGATAAATTTTAAAAGATTTATAATTTAATTTATCCAGAAATCAATAACGTCCAAATTGTCAACATGATACTGCTTTGTGGAGTAAAATTCAAGAATAATATTATATCAAAAATGATTTGGACCAAAAAAAATTAATTTTTGTCATGAATAGTACCACGGGTGAATAGTAACTAAGTGAATAGTACCCGTGAATAGTAACTTTGGGAATAGTAACCTCGTGAATAGTACCCCGGCATGAAAAAGTTAAAACTTATCAAGAATGCTCAGAATAATATTTTCAAAACTTTAACAAAATAAGTATAGAATTCGGAATCTAAAACGAAATAATATTATTTACATACTACATAGTATGGAAGAAAATATTATTTCATATGAATATTGAACAAAAATAACATCCCTTACTTTGAAAAGAAGAGTATTCCAACTGGTATAATGATGATATTCTTGAAGAAAACTTGTACTGTTTTCTACGCTCAAAGCTTTCTAAAAATCGAAAGAAATACGCTCAATATTATAGAAGAAAAATTCTCTAATTCTAGTTTGATTTTCAATTCTAACTAAGCATCCTATTTATAAGAGAATGGAAGGGGTACTGTTAAGAAACGGACGCAACAGTTATTTTTTTAAAAATCACGGACGAAACATTACAGCTTCACGGTTCCGAAGTATCCGTATTCCTTTTCAAGGAGTTAGCAAATGAGAAAAATGAACACATGCCAATATAACAGCCTCGACCAATTAGAATGCACCCTAATTTACAAGTTATCAATAATACTGCATGATTGGAAAAGGTTGGCCAATAATGTCCAAACTTGAAAATCATTCCATAACCTGCCAAATTTATCCACCAGGACCACCACCACCCACCCACATGTTATACAATATATATATATATATATATATATATATATATATATATATATATATATATATATATATATATATATAACTTCCTTCCGATTATTTTAAAAAATGGATAAATTGGGGTCCATAAAATAAGCAAAATTTACATAATTACTTCATTAAAAAATCCCTCAATATTTTTAACAACATTTATCATTATTATTATAATTCGCAATATTTAACAACCAGGTCGCTCCCAGGAAAGAAAGGGGTTTCCAATAAGGATTTCTCCCTATTGGCGCACAATTAGGTGACCAGACCTCTCCTTGACAGAACTTCTAGACATCGTCAATATTACAAATGATAATATTAATAATTTTATCGTCTCAATTATTGATTTAATAATATATAAAATATTGACAGTAATTCAATCAAATAACGTGAGATACTATGCAGCAATTACTGTAGCAATATTTGAACAAAACTGAGTGACTTCTCACGTAAGCATCAATAATCAATACCGTGTACTACTATGCAACCACGCGTATTGCTGTACTTTTAACACCGGGTGTTTCAACAGTTAACGGTAAACTTTCGACGTTATTTTTATAAAAAGATATTTTTATCGTTTTTTCAATCCGACAATAATTCTACTGTGGGGTCCACCAATGATTGTACCGTCGTACGAATATTTCCTATTAAAACGAATATTCCTCGACCAATCGAATATAATATAATAACTTGCGTACTTTGTAAAATTTATAATTATTACCCATAACTTTAATATTATAGCAAATCAATACCATAATTATTCAAAATGATAATTATAGAAAAAAATTCATCTTTTTTTCATAAAAGTTGGGGTCTTACAACCTCCCCTTCTTATAAAATTTTGCCCTCGAAATTAGGGTACATACCTGGTATGATGAAGAGGTGAGGATACCTTGATCTCATTTCAGATTCTAACCCCCAGGTCATTTCCTCAACATCGTGGTTTCTCCACAAAACTTTGACTTGAGGTATAACCTTGGAGCGTAAAATATATTACTTCTTATCCAAGATTTTAACAAGAACCTCTTCATACGTTAAATCTTTCGCTATTTCGTCCGGTTCTAACTCAATAATGTGGTTCGGGTCTTCCATATATTTACGTAACATGGATATGTGAAAAACGTTATGAACACGAGACATACTTAGCGGTAACACGAGTCTATAAGCCACAGTTTCTACTCAGTCAAGTATTTCAAATGGGCCAATGAATCGAGGATTGAGCTTTTTTCTCTTTCTAAATCTTGTAACTCCCTTCCATGGAGCAACACGTAATAACACATGCTCTCCAACGTTGAATTCCACGTCTTTTCGATGAAGATCAGCATAACTCTTTTGTCGATCTTGTGAGGTTTTTATACGTTGTCGGATCATTTGGATCTTTTTCGTAGTCATACGTACTAATTTCGGTCCCAATAATGTTGCTTCACCCACCTCGTCCCAGCATACTGGAGAATGACACTTTCTTCCATATAACGCCTCAAATGGAGCCATGCCGATACTTGCTTGATAACTGTTATTGTAGGAAAACTCCACCAATGGTAAGAACTTGTCCCAACTTTCTTTAAAGTCAAGGACACAGAGTCTTAATAAATCTTCAAGAGTTTAAATAGTTCTCTCCGACTGCCCATCCGTTTGAGGATGATATGCTGAACTAAATCGTAAATCCGTGTCCATAGCTTTTTGCAAACTAACCCAAAATTGTGAAGTGAATCTTGGGTCTCGATCAAAAACTATGGATACTGGTATACCATGCAGTCTTACAATCTCATTTATGTACATACGAGCAAGACATTTAAGTGTATAAGTTTCTCGTATAGGTAAGAAATGAGCAGATTTGGTCAATCTATCAACAATGACCTAAATTGCATCTATACCTTGAGAAACCTTGGGAATACCAGTAACGAAATCCATGGTAATGTGCTCCCACTTCTATTCTTGAATTTTAAGTGGTTGCAATGGACCTTTTGATACTTGATGCTCCGCCTTGACTCTTTGACAAGTTAAACACCTTGAAATAAACTCCGCTATCTCTCTCTTCATATTCATCCACCGGAATGTATGTCGAAGATCACGATACATTTTGGTACTCCCAGGATGGATTGCAAACGGTGTGTTGTGCGCCTCTATCATGATTTTATACTTCAAGTCAGAATCGTTAGGAACACAAAGTCTGGAGTTGACTCAAAATATTCCTTCTTCATCGATTCTTGCTTCCGGGATAGCACCTTCTTGCACTTTCTTCTTCATATGCATCAGCTCCAGGTCTGTAGTTTGAGCAACTTTAACTTTATCGATTAAAGTCAGTTCTACTCGTATATTTGTCATCATCACGTGGGTCCCTGGAGTCTTTAAATCTATTTTCATCCTTTGCAAGTCATATAAAATGGGCCTTTGTGTTGACAATAACGCACTCATACCTGTATATGATCTTCTACTCAATGTGTCAGCTACTACGTTCGCTTTTCCAGGATGGTATTGAATAGTATGATCATAATCTTTCAATAGTTCGAGCCAACGTTGTTGCCGCATATTGAGTTCTTTTTGAGTGAAAAAATATTTGAGGCTTTTATGATCCGTATAGATCTCCACTTTCTCCCCATACATGTAATGCCTCCAAATTTTAAGTGCGAAGACTTAAGCTGCCAACTCTAGATCATGAGTAGGATAATTCCTCTCATATTCTTTGAGTTGTCGAGAGGCATAGGCTATGACTTTCCCATGTTGTATGAGAACACATCCTAACCCTTTGCCCGAAGCATCACTGTAGATGACAAATCCCTCCGAGCTAGATGGTATTGTCAGAACAGTTGCTGAAATGAGTCTCCTCTTGAGTTCTTGAAAACTCTTCTCACATTCCTCGCTCCAACTGAATTTTGTATCTTTCCGAGTCAGCTGAGTTAATGGAGTAGCGATTCGAGAAAACCCTTCTACGAATCTCCGATAATAACCAACTAAGCCGAGAAAGCTACGTACTTCGGTTACTGATTTAGGTTGCTCCCAGCTTTAAATTGCTTCAATATTTGCCGGGTCAACAGATATTCCGTGATTTGATATCATATGCCCAAAGAATGCCACTTCCTCAAGCCAGAACTCGCATTTCTTCAACTTGGCATAAAGCTTGTTTTCATGAAGCTTTTGGAGTATCAGCCTCAAGTGTTGCTCATAATCTTCACGGCTTTTGGAATATATGAGAATGTCATCAATAAAGACAACCACAAAATGATCTAAATATTCCTTGAATACTCGGTTCATCATATCCATGAAGGCAGTCGGAGCATTAGTCAATCCAAAAGACATAACTAGGAATTCATAATGCTCGTACCGAGTTCTGAAAGCCGTCTTTGGAATGTCATCGGTTTTAATCTTTAACTGATGATATCCTGAACGGAGATCGATCTTTGAAAAGAATTTGGCGCCTTGCAACTGGTCAAACAGGTCATCAATACGTGGCAATAGGTACCTATTTTTGATGGTGACATGATTCAACTCCCGATAATCAATATAAAGTCGCATACTCCCATCTTTCTTCTTCACGAATAGAACAGGAGCACCCCAAGGAGATGTACTAGGATGAATGAAACCAATGTCTAACAATTTCTATAGTTGGGTCTTTAACTCCTGAAGTTCAATAGGAGTCATTCGATATGGAGCTTTGGAAATGGGTTTTGTACAGGGTTCAGGATCGATACAAAATTCAATTTCACGCTCTGGGGGCAGGACAGGAAGTTCTTCAGGGAATATGTCAGGAATTTATTAACAATAGAAATATCATTCAAAACTGACGTATTTTTGTTTAAATCCGTGACATGAGCTTAGAAAGTTTGTCATCCGTTTTTTAATAAACGAATATCTTTATGGCTTGAGATGATAGTGATTAATTTTAATGGTTTGGTTAGTTGAATTCACATAATAGGTTGGTTAGGAATATGAAAGCTAACAACCTTATGAAAATAATCAATTTTTGCATGATGAGTAGTTAACCAATCAATCCCTAGAATTACGTCAAATACAAGTATTTTTAAGGAAATAAGGTCGACAGGTAATGTGAGAGTACCGATTTGAACCAAACAAGACTTATAAACAGTGGATGTAATGAAGGTTTCTCCTAATAGAGTTTCAACAGATAAGTCAAAGTCTAATTTCTCCAGAGTCAAATTTAAACGTTGAGCACAAGTAGGAGAAATAAAAGAATGGGTAGAACCGATATCAAATAAGGTATAGACTTCGCTAGAGTTTATGATAAGCTTATCCGTGATGACCTCGTTCGGATTCCTCGCTTTTTAGGAGGTTACGACAAACGCTCTCCCTTGAACTGTCGGTTTTGTCTTGTCTGGGACTGCCTTTGATGCCTCCATCCCAGCTGAACTTGACTTTGGTGCACAACAAAATTGGGCCAGGTGACCTTCTCTTCCATAATTGTAACACGCTTTGGAATACATCGCGCAGTTTGGACTGATGTGTCCCTCCCCTCCGCATTTGAAGCATGTGATAGGTGGTCGTTCTCCTTCCTTAACAACGCTTTCCATCATTGTTGAATCTCCTCTTCTTGAAATGTCCACTCTTATTGTCTTGGCCATGATTACCACCGAAGTGGTTACCATTTCTGGCATGTTGATTCCCTCCACGTTTGTTGTCACCGCTTCGATGACTACTACCACTGGTATTATTATTTTGCCGGTTGCTCTCTCTTGGTTGGGTTGACTCGTTATCGCGCTCCAATAACTGAGCCCTATTTACAACATCTGATACAAACATAGTTTCTGAGAAATTAAGTATTGGCATATCTCAGGTTTCAAACCTATTAGAAACATCCGTGTCATTCTCTCCTCGTTATCAACTAAGTGGGATGCAAACCGGGACAACTCGACAAACTTGGCTTCGTACTGCAACACAATCATGTTGTTTTACTCCAGTTTAATGAACTCTATCTCTTTCATATGACGAATACTTTCGGGAAAGTACTTATCGTTGAACAGTTCTTGAAACTTTTCCCAAGACATCTTCAATGAGGCAGGTTGAGTACGCTTTACAGATTCTCACCAGTAATCTGTCTCTGCTCGCAACATGAAGGTGGCAAAGGGAACCTTTTGCTCCTCGGAGCATCCCAAGACATCAAATATCTTGTTGATCTGCTTTATCCACGTCTCTGCCTTAAGTGGTTTTGGCTCTCCAAAAAACTCTGGTGGTCCTAGCTCATTGAACTGTTTAGCCGTGACCGTTCGAGAGTTGCCAGTGTTTCCGCCTGCATTTTGGACAGCAGTCTCTCTCACCTGATGTTGTATGAATTGCAGAAAGCCTCTAAACATTTCATCGTTCATCATTTGGTCGGTGTTGTTGTTTGCATGAGGATTATTACCTTCTTGATGCACGTTTACCTGGTTATTGATCGTTGGTGATTCAACGGTCTTATGTGCTCCATTGCTATTCTCAACATTCTCGGATGTCATTTTTAAATACTGCCACAAAACAAGGGTTAATTGACATGCAACATATTATCCCTATATTCTGACCGACCAATTACATAACAAATAAATTAGGTAGGTCATATTAGCGAAGGATTTTTCCGTCTCTCCCCTAGTTCTAGTCTCACATCTTAGCCAGGGATCATATCCCTAAGCTTTGATACCAACTGTGATGCCTCCAAAATAGGTATACATCACCCATTCTGAGTCGCCAAATACAAGATACAGAATACAAATACAAACTTAAATATACAACATGAGCTGTGAGTTTTAATACAAATATTGTCTTCTAGACAGTATTCAAACTTAAAATAAGTCCTCAATATATTTATTATCACACTATTTCACAGAATAGTGAGGACTACTAATGCAAATATCTGGACCGTCACTCCGTTTCCCGACTAGTCCCAGCTATATTCTCATTTCCTGAAGAGAACAATAAAAGAAAAGGGTGAGCTCAACTAGCCTAGTAAGAAATATTATGACTAAGATAATGCAGAATAAATTATCGTTAGCCTTCAACAGTGTTAAACTGATAAAATATAATAAATATCAAGTTTAACTGCAGCGGAACAAGCAATCCATTAGAAGAGTCAAGTAGAGTATAAAATCTACTATCTTCTATGATTTAAAAGGTTTTTCATCACTTTTATCGCTGAGACTCAACTTAATAAATAATTCACATCATCCCTGCACTACGGCCAAGGATATTCATTAGTATCACGACCACAAATTATCCATACACTACGGCTAAGGATATTCGTGTTTTCATCAATGGTCATGATCATGCCAACAACTGTCCATCAATGCATTACGGGCCAATGATGACTTTTACCATATCATTTGTAACATTACGGTCATGATTATACCGAATAATCCTTGGTCATAATCATATCAAGTCCATCTATGCACTACAGGCCACATATGACTTTCAACATAATATAAACATGAGTATGATGACAATGATATAAGAATTTAATAAAATAAGTTCAAGGATAAATTTTAAAAGATTTATAATTTAATTTATCCAAAAATCAATACAGTCCAAATTGTCAACATGATACTGCTTTGTGGAGTAAAATTCAAGAATAATATTATATCAAAAATGATTTGGACCGAAAAGAAATCAATTTTTGTCATGAATAGTACCCTGGGTGAATAGTAATTGAGTGAATAGTACTCGTAAATAGTAACTTCAGGAATAGTACCCCGGCATGAAAAAGTTAAAACTTATCAAGAATGCTCAGAATAATATTTCCATAAAAATATATTGGATGAAGCGCAAATATCAAGGATATTCTACTAATTTCATGGATTATAGAAGCCAAAACTTTAACAAAATGAGTATAAAATTCGGAATCTGAAACGAAATAATATTACTTACATACTACAGAGTATGGAAGAAAATATTATTTCATATGAATATTGAACAAAAATAACATCTCTTACTTTGAAAAGAAGAGTATTCCAATTGGTATAGCGATGATATTCTTGAAGAAAACTTATACTGTTTTCTACGCTCAAAGCTTTCTAAAACTCGAAAGAAATACGTTCAATATTATAGAAGAAGAATTTTCTAATTCTGGTGTGATTTTCAATTCTAACTAAGCATCCTATTTATAGGAGAATAGAAGGGGTACTGCTAAGAAACGGACCCAACGGTTATTTTTTAAAAAAATCACGAACAAAACATTGCAGCTTCACGGTTCTGAAGTATCCATATTCCTTTTCAAGGAGTTGGCAAATGAGAAAAATGAACACATGCCAATATAACAGCCTCGACCAATTAGAATGCATCCTAATTTACAAGTTATCAATAATACTGCATGATTAGAAAAGGTTGGCCAATAATGTCCAAGTTTGAAAAATCATTCCATAACCTGCCAAATTTATCCACCAGGACCACCACCACCCACCCACATGTTATATATATATATATATATATATATATATATATATATATATATATATATATAACTTCCTTCCGATTATTTTGAAAAATGGGTAAAATGGGGGTCCATAAAATACGCAAAATTTATACAATTACTTCATAAAAAAAATCCCTCAATATGTTTAACAAAATTTATCATTATTATTATTATAATTCGCAATATTTAACAACCAGGTCGTTCCCAGGAAAGAGAGGGCTTTCCAATAAGAATTTCTCCCTATTGGCGCACAATTAGGTGACCAAACCTCTCCTTGACAGAACTTCTAGACATCGTCATTATTGTTAATAATAATATTAATAACTTTGTTGTCTCAATTATTGATTTAATAATATATAAAATATTGACAATAATTGAATCAAATAACGTGAGATACTATGCAACAATCACTGTAGCAATAATTGAACAAAACTGAGTGACTTCTCACGTAATCATCAATAATCAATATCGTGTGCTACTATGCAACCACGCGTATTACTATACTTTTAACACCGGGTGTTTCAACAGTTAACGGTAAAACTTTTACCGTTATTTTTATAAAAAGATATTTTTGTCGTTTTCTCAATCCGACAATAATTCCACTGTGGGGTTCACCAATGATTATGCCGTTGTACGAATATTCCCTGTTAAAACGAATATTCTCCGACCAATCGAATATAATATAACAATTTGCGTACTTTACAAAATTTATAATTATTACCCACAACTTTAATATTATAACAAATCAATACCATAATTATTCAAAATGATATTTATAGAAAAAAATTCATCTTTTTTTTCATAAAAGTTGGGGTCTTACATCAGCCCTTAGTATCATGTATGTGCACAACATCTTAACGCTATCGCGTAATATAATCTCCTGTAGTAGGGTTGTCCATCTCAGTTTTGGCATTAGAGTCTGCACTAAAGGAAGTTTGGTTTGAATTGACCTCAAGGGTAATTTAGAGTTCAATAATCATCAACTAAGGATTAGTTGAATCAATAAGGATTCACTATCTATTCAAGGTTTCAATGCAGTAATGTAATCAATAATCAACCCAAATATTTAATCTTAACTCTATACAATTGAGTGAACATTGTATAACAAGAGTAATACTTTAAAAGAGTTAGAACATTCCATTTGGATTTATGAACTTAAATGATTAAGTTCTGAACAATTTGGAACAAGAATACGAAGTTTGCTTAACAATAATAAAGTTTAATAACTTACTCAATGGAAGTTTAGAGTTAGAAAACTTGCTCAATCATAACAGAATATAGAATAAGAATTTTGCTCAATGTAAAGTTAGGGTTTGGAAACTTGCTTAACATAAAAGTAGGGTTCAGAAACTTGCATTATTACTCACGTTCACCACAAGTCCTACACACATACCATATGCATTCACAACATTCATTAGTTACATTCATATTAACCTTATAGATTTAGTTTCCTCTTTTAGTACAACTTGTTGACTTAGTTTAAGTTCTGCTCATTACCATCAATCTCATATACAAGACTGAAGTCTCACATCTTAATTTTGAATATCATTACATCTTCTCATGGACATCACGTTTATCCCTCATACAACTTATCAAATTATCATGCAATTTTGTCGTATGTATGTTAATAATCTGATATAGCATCTTATTACATGTCCAATACATTATCATGTTCATTAGACTAGGTTAGAATTACTTACAATGGACTGTACACAAAGGAAAACAAATTATTTCTGCTCAGGGGAGGGCGCAATTGCGATGCCCCCAAGCTTTGTCACCAGCGCAGCTGCACTAAGTGCTCAATCCCCAGAAAACTCAACAAGTGCAGCTGCGTCGTTTCTGCCTTTGATACCAGCGCAGCTGCGCCAATACGCAGATAGAAACTTGTAGACTGCTTCCCTGCTTCACAGTTCAACCCAAACATCCCAATTTTCTCCAACTAAACAGAAATTTAATACTTACAGAAACTATAAACTTAATAATAATATCATCCAGCATGCATAACATGACTCTAACATCAGAAACAACCCAAAACAACCAAATTTAAAGGATTAAAATCATGTTTTGTTATTTTCATCATTTTCAACACATTTAGCGTAATCAATTCCCAAATCTTTGTTTCTTAACCAAATTAAGCCATACGAATTGCATTCTTTTCGTAATTTAACATATTAACATAATCTAAAATCAATTTACAGATTATAATATGAATTGGACCTCAATTTTTGTTCTAAAATCAGTCTTTTTGTATATTTTATAACAAAACTAAAACTCCTTTTGTAAAACATGATTTCATGAATCAATTCATACCAAAAATCGTTTTCAACCCGCATATAACAGATTATATCTATCTAAAAACATAAACATCTATTATTCTAACAAATCATTAGCCAAAACTCAGATTTTGACTTCAGAATCATATATACATCACTATAAACTCAGAACTCCCTTTTTAACCAAATTTTATGGATTAATTTACCCAAAAATTGTTTATAAACATCACATATTATTTTCTTCATGCATAATAAAAATTTATAAACAACTTTTCAGCAATTACTCATGAAAATTCAAGTATAGAAAACTAAAAATACATTTTGATGGGAAAACTTAAGAACATAATAAATAAAGTTTGGAACTTGGATTCTCACCCTTTAATTTTTGTTTAGATGATAGGAAGCCCTCCTATGATTCTCCAAACTTCTTCTTCTTCTTCAATCTCATTGACCCTCAATTTCTCTCTTTTCTCTTTGAATTTTTTCTCAAGACTAAGTAATATGAAGGTTATATTATACGTATAATATAACCGGTGGAATCATGGGCATCAGTTAAGCGCAACATGGCCTTAACTGCTCCTATGTTCCTTAAGCCATGTATTGCTTGTTCATAAGGGCTCATTTTCTATTATTTTAATTAATTTATTTATTATATAGTTTATTTGTCATAATTTAATTAATCAAATAATATTCTTTAACTCAATTAAATAAGAGGAAATGTTACCCATTAAATCACATCATCACATAATTAAAATTCTCATTTATTATGTATAACAAATCAATAAATCTCTAATTAATTATTAAATTAATTATAACGACATTAAAATTATTTAAAAACTCATTTAATTTAATTATCCTAATTAAATTCACACTTTGAACTACAAAATTATTCCACATTAACTTAACTAATGTGACACGCTTAATTAAATTAATCTAGCACAATTCCAACAAATAATTATTTAACTCAATAAATAAATCAACAAAATATTTATTTAATTCAATAAATATTTTTAAAAATTAATTATAAAAGTCTCGTTCGTCACATCTTCCCCCTTTAAAAGGATTTTGTCCCCAGAATCACGACTTAATTAATTCATCCCTTACATTTTCTCCCTCTTACAAAGATTTTGTCCCCAGAATCGTTACACATATTTTAGGCAAATAAATGAGGGTAATTTTTCATCATTTTTTCTTTGAGTTCCCACGTAGCTTCTTCAGCTTTGACATTTTTAAGAAAACGTAGCTACCAGATTCAAATTCTCGATTCTGTTGGTGTTGATCATCATATTTCTTCTGCTTGTCCTGAGCAGCTATCAATCTTATCCTGATCATCTTGACAATCTCGGCGGTCTGTTGTACCAATTTTATTCCTAACAATTGGCGTTCACCAACCTCATCCTAGCATAATGGGGTTCTGTACTTTCATTCGTACAATGCTTCGTAAGACGACATGCCAATACTTATGTGGTAACTGTTATTATATAATGGATTTCCTTTGAAATCCATTATACAAGCTCTTAGAATATCCTCCAATGTCTGTATTTTTCTCTCTCTCTGTCCATCTGTTTGGGGATGGTATGTCATGCTCATTCTTAATTATGGTCCCATGCATTCTTA
The DNA here is from genome assembly GCA_016801055.1 of Panax notoginseng. Classification (NCBI taxonomy): domain Eukaryota; kingdom Viridiplantae; phylum Streptophyta; class Magnoliopsida; order Apiales; family Araliaceae; genus Panax; species Panax notoginseng. Next base: position 26,824,260 of record CM029018.1, on the reverse strand, counting down.
TAGTCGCTTCTAGAAATTCGATGTGAAACACGGATCTTGATCAGACACGATAGACACTGGAACTCTGTGCCTTGAAATAATTTCCTTTACATACAATTTTTCCAACTGATCCAAGTTAAACTTGATCTTGAATGGTAAGAAATGTGATAACTTCTTCATGAGGTCCATAATAACCCAAACTGCGTCGAAACCTTTCTGAGTCGTTGGAAGACCTGCCACAAAATCCATCGTGACATGTTCCCACTTCTATTTTGGGATTTGTAAAGGTTGTAACAACCTACTTGGTCTCTGATGTTCTGCTTTAACTTTCTGACATGTCAAACATTTGGCCACACAATCGGCAATGTCTCTCTTCATATTCGGCCACCAGAAATGCTGTTAGAGATTCTGATAAATCTTTGTATTCCCTGGGTGAACCGAATACCGTGAATTATGAGCCTCGCTCAAAATGTCCTCTTTTACCTCTGATACTTGTGTAACCCAAATTCTTTTCTCAAATATCAATGTCCCTTCATTGTCAATTTTGAATTTCCCTTCCTTTCCTTCATATATTCTTTTCCTAATTTTCTGACAATTCCTCATCTTTGAGTTGTGCTTCCTTAACCTTATCCAGTAAAGTTAGACAAGTTTCCATTTGAAACAGTTTTTCGTTCGACTCGTTAGGATATTTCACCTCCAGCTCCAGTTTCGCCATTGCTGAAATTAGTTCCTCTTGAGCGGTTGACATGAACAATTTCTCTCAACCTTTTCTGCTTAAGGCATCACATTTGTTTTACCCGGATGGTATAAAATCTCACAGTCATAATCTTTATTAACTCCAATCATCTCCTCTGATGCATGTTCAAATCCTTATGTGTGAAAATATATTTCTGACTCTTATGGTCGGTACATATTTCACACTTCTTCCCGTAGAGATAATGCATCCATATCTTCAAAGCAAACACCACTACAGCCAGTTCTAAATCATGGATAGGATACCCCTTCTCATAATCCTTCAGTTGGCGTGATGCATACACAATGACCTTGTTGTTCTGCATAAGCACACAACCTAGTCCCTTATGCAATGCATCACTATACACCACAAAATTTCCTGTGCTATTGGGAAGAGACAACATAGTTGCCATACTTATCCTTCTCTTCAGCCCTTGGAGACTTTCCTCACACTTTTTTATCTAAACAAACTTCACCAATTTCCTAGTCAAATTCGTCAACGGAGTCACGATTTTGGAAAATTTTTGAATAAATCTTCTGTAATAACCTGCCAGTCCTAGAAAACTCCTTACTTCTGATGATGTCTTCGGCTGATCCCAGTTCATCACAGCTTCAACTTTCGACGGATCTACCGAAATTCTGTCCTTGACAATCACATGTCCAAGGAATTGTACTCGTTCTATCCAGAATTCACATTTTGAAATTTTAGCATATAACTTCTCTCTTCTTAATGCCTCCAATGTCACCTTCAAATGTTCCACATGGTTCTCCTTGGTCTTAGAATATACCAGAATATCGTCGATGAACACCACCATAAATTTATCTAAAAATAGTTTAAACACCCTGTTCATTAGGTCCATAAATGCTACAGGAGCATTTGTTAGACCAAATGACATCACCAGGAATTCGTAATGACCATAACGAGTCATGAACACTGTCTTCGATACATCTTCTTTCCTCACCTTCAACTGATGGTACCTACTTCTCAAGTCTATCTTTGAGAAATACATAGCTCCTTTTAATTGGTCAAACAGGTCGTCAATTCTTAATTGGCAATTGATACTTATTCTTAATTGTGACCTTATTTAATTCTCTATAATCAATGCAAAGTCGCATCGACCCATCCTTCTTCTTAACAAACAACACCGGTGCTCCTAATGGTGATACGCTCGATTGAATATATTTCTTGTCTAAAAGTTCTTGCGGTTGCACCATCAACTCTTTCATCTTCACCGGAGCCATACGGTACGGGGCCTTCGATATTGGGGCAGTTCCTGGCACCAAGTAGATCACGAATTCTACTTCCCTATCTGGCGGAAGTCCCGACAACTCATCTGGAAATAAGTCTCCAAAGTCTCTAACAACGAGTATCTCTTCTAGCTTCGCACTCTCCTTTCGAGTATCAACTATGTAGGCTAAATATCATACACAACCTTGTCTCAACAACTTCCTGGCCTGCATCATTGTCAGACAACTTGCTTGTCTAGGCGACTTGCTACCATAAAATACCACATTTGATAGAGTCATAAGGTTTACACACTTCCTTTGGCAGTCAATTATTGCCCCATAATTGAATAACTAATCCATTCCCAAAATGACGTCAAATTCCCCAAGTTTAATTGGAATTAGATCTACCATTATTTTGTGGCCCTTGATGTCTACCTTAAAGTTCTTGTGTACAAATCTAACAGGAATTACTTCACTATTCTCAACCTTTATGTTCAAAGGGTAAACTAATTTCTCTCTATGCAAATTTAAATTCTTAGCAAAATCGTCAGATATAAACGAACATGTAGCACTCGAATCAAATAATACGTAAGCATTAATATTATTAATCAGAATGATACCTGACACTACATCTTGGGACTGTACTTCATCTTTCACGGTCATGTTAAAAGTTCTGGCGGTGGGTCGGTTTGGCGGCGTTGGTCCAGTGATAGCCAAAGTATTACCACCGTTGTTTCCCTTACTTCCACCCGCTCCTGCTTTTCCTGCTGCTTTCTTGGGACAATCCCTAGGCAGATGATCCTTTGACCCACAAGTAAAATAAGCCCCTTTTTTAGGGTTAAGTCAATTTGGCGCTATGTGGCCTTCCTTACCATAATTGTAGCAAACCCTCTTCCCCTTCATGCATATCCCCAGGTAGGACAAGCCTCCACCTTCTTCTTCTAACTTCCTTGTTGATTTCTAGTAGATACATTATCATTCCACTTTCTCTTCTGATTATTACCACCTCCACTATTACTGCTACTAGCTTTGTTGTTCTCTCCTTCATTCTTCTTCTTCTTCTGTTCTTGGTTATACCTAGTAAGGGCATCGCTTCCACCTTCTACAATAATTGCCTTCTCCAAAACTCCCTCAAAATTGTTCAATTGGAACATTGACACCTTGCTTTATAACCATGGCTTCAACCCTTGTTCAAACCTCCTAGCTTTTCTATCATCTGTATTCACTTGATAGGTTGCGAACCTAGCCAACTCGTTGAACTTCGCGGCATATTCTGGCACCGTCATGTTACTCTGCTTCAACACCAGAAACTGAACTTCCATCTAGTTCTGAAAGCTCATTGGAAAATACATCTCAAAGAACATCTCCTTGAATCTATCTCATATGACCACACCCTGTCCTCATCTAACCTTGTTCATCTGCCACCAGCAGTTGGCCTCTGACTTCAGCATAAATGTTACAAAAGCGGTCTTCTGATCATCATTGACCCTTCCAATGTCAAATACCTTCTCTATTTCCATAACAAAGGTCTGAGCTTCGACCGGATTCATGGATCCCCTAAACTCTTGCCGTCCTATCGCCTTGAAATCCTTAAACGAAGTAGCTTGAGCTTGTGACTGATTCGTAAATGCTCCAGCTAACAAGGTTACCAACTTCTGAACAGGATTGGCGTTGGCATTGTCATTGTTGTTGATGTTCGTGGATCCTTCCTGAGCTTGTTGACGTGTTGGGCGTCTTCTTGGAGGCATTTTCTGTTTAAGATATACGCTTATTAGATCATTACTCAATCTCTTAAGTATTTAAGGCTTAACTTAAACATTTTAAGATTATCACTTAACACATAACATCTTGAATAAACATTGATATTTTATTCATTAATTACCTTCAAAACATAAAGAGAGATAGCATCATTGCTATTTACATCAACTATCCCGAGATAAAGAATCTTCAGGATTAAATCATCATATTCCATTATTTATATTCACACTGGAATTTACATCATTAACTACCATAGATATTAACATAACTCATATTGTTCCTATCACGGCCCACTAAGATATCAAACAACTTTTTTGCGCTCTTCTTCCATGCTACGGAACATCGTCCTACGATCCAACATGTACCAATTTAAGTCCTCAAACTGGATTGGATAGTACATAACTCGGTCCTGAGCTCTGTTCGTCGCTATGTGGAATGCACAATCCATCTCCCCCATCATGACCTTCTTTGCTTGCACCTCTTTATCGGGTACATCTGCACGCTGGGAAGCTTCCTCATAAGCATCTTCAGCCCTTGCTCTCTTGGCGGGCTCTTCTTCTAGATCATCTTTCAGCTTCGCAACCTCTACCAGCAGCTGCTCGTTGTCACCCTCTAAGTGAACTAATTTCCACTCCACATTTCCAAGACGTACATTAAGACCTCGGATTTTCTCATTTTTCTGACCTATAGTTGTATAACGCTCATCTGCCAGCTCCTCCAATTCTCTGACTCTGTCCTAAAGCTCGATGTTACGGTCATACACCTCGTCATACATCTGAGCTGCAATAGAGTTCAGTGGGAACTCATCTTGCTCCTCTTCCTCCTTAGGGTCCTCCTTCGGATCAGTCTCAGGCTCATGCTCCTGACCCACAACAGTGATCAATGGAGATGGCTCTTTCTGTACCAACTGCTCCCGGACGACATGAATGTCACGGGGCTCCTATTCTCTAGTCACTCGAGGTTCCTCCTCCCCAGCTCGACTAGATCCTCCAACATCTGACATCCTTGCAACATAGTTTTAAGTTTTAGTTACTAATCGATACTAGAGAGCATATAAGTTTATCACATAAGCACATAAAGTCTTTTATTATCTTCAATGAATTAAGGAATTCATTTCTTAGAACTCGATAAGAGTTTATCACCACTATTTTCTCGATCTCCTGTAAGGCTACTACCTAAAGTTTTTCCCCCACCTAAGGTTCATTACCTCCAACTCGGATACCAACCTGTGACACCCCCAAGTCTGGGTACTCGAATTTCCTACAGATTTGGTGTTCACTCACCAAAATAAATAACATCTAACTACCCATAATAAAGATAACAATAGAAATGAAATAGAAATCCTCCCAATAAAGGGATACATAGCTTAAACAATTCAATCCCAGCAATGCGGAAACATAACATAATTTAAATAAGTCTTAAACATAACATAACATAACAAGTCTTAATATCAACATTCTCAAATATTAGACAAATCTTCATCACTTGCTTGCTTTGCCTTTGCCCTTACTAGTAGATGACTCATCGACTCTTTCGACTTTAGATGCAATGTTATTATGCAAGAGTGAGCAACAATTGTCCACAAGTATAACAGTAACAGTAGAAATAATAACATGCGAAAAAATAAGGGGTACTGGATAATAGAAAGTTCAGCTTTTGAATCAAGATTAGAACAAGAATCAAAGTACATCTGAGGGTTACAAGACCATGAACTATGTCCCAGGTTATCAAGTATTTCTACTTTAAACCTTTACCAGTCGTAAGACTATATTGACCTTACTTCTCGTACTCAGGGGGATCAGCCCTTAGTAGCATGTACGTGCACAACATCTTAACACTATCGTGTAATATAATCCCCTGTAGTAGGGTTGTTCATCTCAGGAAGTTTGGTTTGGATTGACCTCAAGGGTAATTTAGAGTTCAATAATCATTAACTAAGGATTAGTTGAATCAATAATGATTCACTATCTATTCAAGATTTTAATGCAGTAATGTAATCAATAATCAACCCAAATATTGAATCTCAACTCTATACAATTGAGTGGACATTGTATAATAAGAGTAATACTTTAAAAGAGTTAGAACATTCCATTTGGATTTATGAACTTGAATGATTAAGTTCTGAACAATTTGGAACAAGAATACGAAGTTTGCTTAACAATAATAAAGTTTAATAACTTGCTCAATGGAAGTTTAGAGTTAGAAGACTTGCTCAATCATAACAGAATATAGAATAAGAATTTTTGTGACAACCCAAAAATAGGTTCATTTCATCCAACCCATTCTGAGTCGCCAAATACATGGCACAGAAAATAACTACAACTTTATTACAACAATTGTCGTATTAAATACAACAACACATATGTTGTGAGTTTGGATACAAATATATACCAAATGTGACACATGTCCTAACCGTGGACAGCACCTCACAATAACACCTTACATAAAGGTATAGTCAAAAACTGATTTAGAAATTAGAATCTTTGGGAAGTGCTCAAGAAAACTTTTGTACATGGGAGGCCATGCGTCTAGGTTATGATATATATCATATGGCCACAGAATTATCCTTGGTTGACCCAATAGACCCCAAAGAAAAACGAAAAGTTTACTATCATATTCTTCCCAATGGTGAGTTTTCTCTTGACATATCATTATCTCCACTGTCTCTAATTGAGAATTATACTTCAAACAAACACCAAGATTATATAGGTAGTGCTCGTAGATATAATCAGCAAGTGGATGAGCACAACCCTGTCTTATGATGACACGAGGTTGTATGTCATTAGACATCTTGTATGATAGTGACGAAACACCCTTCCAACGTTGGGTTCGCCTCACCCTATTTTATTCACCAAATATAACTACTAAATGATGACCACCGTTCTATTCCCTTGTTACCCCCGCTCGACCCAGCTACACTCTTATTACCTGAAAGGAATTGTGAAACAAAAGGGTGAGCACAACTAGCCCAGTAAAGAAAATTATGACTAAAGATAAATAAATTATCAATAGTCTTCATCAGTAATAAATCAGAGATTTAGAACATATGGTAGATGATAAAACTTTTCAACCATAGTTGCAGCGGAACGAGCAATCCATTAGAAGAGTCAAATAGACTATAAAGTCTATTATCTTCTCCATGTTAAAAATCCACCAACAATATTTTATCCCTGTAACATTAATCAACAATTCTGGTCCACAATCATATGAATAACTCATAATCATACCTGTAGTTCTAAATTCCTCTTCTCACCCAGGACGAAGATAATTTTCATCACCTATCTTTACCTGAAACATCAAAGATCATGGTTACACCAAATTACATTTTCTGTTCATAATCATACTAATAACTTCATCTTTGCACTACGGCCAAAGATATTCATTTGTATCACCAGTTGGTCATGTTCATCTCAACATCTGTTCATCTTTGCACTACTGGCCAAAGATATTCAACAACATGTCATCTTTGCACTACGGGCCAAAGATATTCATCAACAGTTCATCTTTGCACTACAGGCCAAAGATATTTCTCAACAGTTCATATTTGCACTACGACCAAATATATTAATATCTCAAAGAAATATATAATCATTTCAGAATTTATATAAACAATAATTATAACCATGTTGATCAATTCACCTTTGCACTTAAGCTAAAGATATTCACTTATAAATTCAATGGTCATGATCATACCAGTCAACAATTCAACTTTGTACTACTGGCCAAAGAGAACCCATAGTCATGATCATACCAGAAATCTACCCATCTTTACACTTAAGTCAAAGAGAAATATCATCATTAGGGTTATAAAAATGTTATATATGATAATAAAATCAATATAATCAACATATAGATTTAATCTCAAGAGTAATATTCATAAACCAACTATAATTTGGTTAGAAAAAAAAAACCAATGTTGTCGTGAATAGTAACTCGTGAATAGTAACTCATGAATAGTAACTCGTGAATAGTAACTCATGAATAGTAAACTCGACACAAAAAAGTAGAAATTCCATAATAAAATACAAACCAATATTTTGGTATAATGATATTGAAAGAATAATATTTCTTAAGCTTATAAATAATTTATTTTAATTGTTTACACTTTACTAAATAATGCATTTAATCATCCTAAAATGCCAAACTCATAAGATTTCATCACCAATAACCAAAAACCCTCATCAAAAATCTACATATACCTCATATAGGATTCTCAAGCCATAAAATCCTATTTTCTAATTTTCTTACTTCACAAAACATATTTAATTCATTTACTCATAACTAGACCATTTTCATGAAAAATACCAAATCAGTTCCAAAAATATTTTTTTTCTGGGATTTAGCATAATATAGTCCCATAGTGAACATATATTTTTCTCAGAATTTTTAAAAGTCATTTACTGTTTTTCATATGGCCAAAACAGCCGAATATTTAGGCATTTATCAAAAATTATACTTTTGTCCAAAAATTCTAAAATTTACAGAGTATACTTCTATCATATACATGTACTCCCAATAAAAATTTCATCAATTTTGGATTTAACCACAAGGAATTATAAACGGTTACTTTTAAAATTGTCTTTTCTCATAAAATTCATAACTCTCAATCTATACATCCAAAAAGCACCATTTTTGGACACAATCAAGAAAACTCATCAAAATATCATTTTAAATTTTTTCAAAATTTTTGAAGGTCAGAAAAATTACGAAACTGGAAAATATAACAACCCTTAAAATCCCTTACTACCCCTTATCTCAAAAGTGCTGTATTTCTGACTGGAATGCAAAGCCGAAGGAAACTTGCACTGAATAGCAACTCTCAAAGTATCTAAATACTCACAAAATATACTTCATAATATAGAGAGAGAAAGAGAGAAAGCTTATGTTTCTGGTGTGATTTTCAATTTTAACTTAGCCCTCTATTTATAGGAAAATGTTAGCACGCCGAATCAGACTTAACCTGCAACCTGATGGCTTTACCTGCTACTATTCCCACCCACCACATTTGAATAAAAATCTCAGCACATTTCTTCACCAACCAAGAGTGGGGCCCACCAATTCTAAAATTTTCCACCAAAATGATTAACTCCGAAAATTCAACAATTTCTGAACCAGTCATCTCGTAAAATTTATAACAAATTATACGTTCATTTTTAACGGTTCAAAATTTGTGGACATATACTCAACTTATATATGTATAACATATCCAAATATTACCACGATCCAACGGTCGGATTAAAAATTATAACCCCCACAAAATATCTCAAAAATCCTAATTTTTAATACCTCCATTCCGACAAAAATACTAATAAAAACCTCAACATTAATTCCTTCATTTTTAACCACAAAAATATATCCCTCATTTATATCCACATAAAATAAATATTTCCTTATCATATGAATCAATAATTAATTATTCACAAATAATATTACAGAATCACATTTATGACAACCAGGCCGTTCCCAGGAAAGAGGGGGCTTTCTAATAAGAATTTCTCCTTACTGGCGCGCAATTAGGTGATCAAACCTCTCCTTAGATAGAACTTTCTAGACATTGCCAATAATGTTATCTAATAATATTATTCAAATAATATGAATTATTGATCTGATAATGGAAAATACTGTGCAGTGACAATTATTGAAACAACAATAATATAAAATATCAACGCAACAATTATTGAATCAATAAATTAAAATATTGAACAGTAACTACTGTAATAATTATTGAGTAGTGCCTTCTTACGTAATAATTAATAATTGAAAAAAATACTGTGCAATACCGTGTGCTACTGTGCAACTACGCGTATTACTGTATTTTAACCACCGGGTATTTCAACAGTATTAACGGTAACAACTACGTCGTTATTTGTAAAAACTCAAATTTGTCATTTTCTTCATCCGATAGTTATTCGTTATGGGGCCCACAAATAGCTACGTCATCGTACGAATATTCCCCGACAGAAAGAATATTCCACGACCAAACGAATATTCCCCGACAACAATGAATATTTTATAACCACTTGTGTATTTTGAAAAAAAATTCATATTTCACCCATAACTTTAACTTTTATCAATTTAAGCATTTACTGAATTGTAATTATAAGAAAAATTGAATACTTTTATTTCATAAAATTTGGGGTCTTACAATTTTGCTCAATGTAAAGTTAGGGTTTGGAAACTTGCTTAACATAAAAGTAGGGTTCAGAAACTTGCCTCGTGCGTAGGCTAAACGATTATTACTCACGTTAACCACAAGTCCTACACACATACCATATGCATTCACAACATTCATTTGTTACATTCATATTAACCTTATAGATTTAGTTTCCTCTTTTAGTACAACTTGTTGACTTAGTTTAAGTTCTGCTCATTACCATCAATCTCATATACAAGACTGAAGTCTCACATCTTAATTTTGAATATCATTACATCTTCTCATGGACATCACGTTTATCCCTCATACAACTTATCAAATTATCATGCAATTTTGTCGTATGTATGTTAATAATCTGATATAGCATCTTATTACATGTCCAATACATTATCATGTTCATTAGACTAGGTTAGAATTACTTACAATGGACTGTACACAAAGGAAAACAAATTGTTTCTGCTCAGGGGAGGGCGCAGTTGCGCTGCCCCCAAGCTTTGTCACCAGCGCAGCTGCACTAGTGCTCAATCCCCAGAAAACTCAACAAGCGCAGCTGCGTCGTTTCTGCCTTTGATACCAGCGCAGCTGCGCCAGTACGCTGATAGAAACTTGTAGACTGCTTCCCTGCTTCACAGTTCAACCCAAACATCCCAATTTTCTCCAACTAAACAGAAATTTAATACTTACAGAAACTACAAACTTAATAATAATATCATCCAGCATGCATAACATGACTCTAACATCAGAAACAACCCAAAACAACCAAATTTAAAGGATTAAAATCATGTTTTGTTATTTTCATCATTTTCAACACATTTAGCGTAATCAATCACCAAATCTTCGTTTCTTAACCAAATTAAACCATACGAATTGCATTCTTTTCGTAATTTAACATATTAACATAATCTAAAATCAATTTACAGATTATAATATGAATTGAACCTCAATTGTGATTCTAAAATCAGTCTTTTTGTACATTTTATAACAAAACTAAAACTCCTTTTGTAAAACATGATTTCATGAATCAATTCATACCAAAAATCATTTTCAACACGCATATAACAGATTATATCTATCTAAAAACATAAACATCCATTATTTTAACAAATCATTAACCAAAACTCAGATTTTGAGTTCAAAATCATATATACGTCACTATAAACTCAAAACTCCCTTTCTAACCAAATTTCATGGATTAATTCAACCAAAAATTGTTTATAAACATCACATATTAATTTATTCATGCATATTAACAATTTATAAACAACTTTTCAGCAATTACTCATTAAAATTCAAGTACAGAAAACTAAAAATATATTTTGATAGGAAAACTTAATAACATAATAAATAGAGTTTGGAACTTAGATTCTCACCCTTTAATTCTTGTTTAGATGATAGGAAGCACTCCTATGATTATCCAAACTTCTTCTTCTTCAATCTCACTGACCCTCAATTTCTCTCTGAATTTGTTCTCTAGACTAAGTAATATGAAGGTTATATTATACATATAATATAACCGATGAAATCATGGGCAGCAGTTAAGCGCAACGAGGCCTTAACTGTTCCCATGTTCCTTAAGGTCATGTTTGACTTGTTCATAAGGGCTCATTTCCCATTTTTTAATTAATTCATTTATTATATAGTTTATTTGTCACACTTTAATTAATCAAATAATATTATTTAACTCAATTAAATAAGAGGTAATGTTACCCATTAAATCACATCATCACATAATTAAAATTCTCATTTATTATTTATAACAAATTAATAAATCTCTAATTAATTATAACAACATTAAAATTATTTAACAACTCATTTAATTTAATTATCCCAATTAAATTCACACTTTGAACTATAAAATTATTTCACATTAATTTAACTTATGTGACACACTTAATTAAATTAATCTACCACAATTCAACCAAATAATTATTTAACTCAATAAATAAATCAAAAAAATATTTATTTAATTCAATAAATATTTTAAAAAATTAATTACAAAGTCTCATTCGTCATATCTTTCCCCCTTAAAAGGATTCTATCCCCAGAATCACGACTCAATTAATTCGTTCCGTTACATCTGCTTGGCTTAGTCTACAGTTTCCAAGGATGGTGGTCTTAAAGAGTTCTAAGTGAACTAGAGTTTTCAAGGCTGCTGGTCTTGAAGGAATCTGTTTGATTTAGATAAATGATCAAATCCTTAGTGGAATCCCTGCTTGTTGAAGCAGAAGAGTGGATTAGGAGCATTCAGTCTTTGAACCACTTAAAATCCCTTGTGTCATTTACTTTATGTCATTTACATTCAGCACCATAACTGCTATATCTGCTTGCAACTAATCTAACATTAGAACTGTGTTTAATGTTATATCTTTGAAGGGAATCTTAATCTACTATGTTGTACATGAATTGATTTCTCTATTCATTAACTGCTAATCTCTTAGCAAGATAATAGAAAATAAAGAAAAATAAAAAAATCTATTCAACCCCCCTTCTAGATCTATTGTGTGCCCCCGGGAACTAACAAAATGAATTTCATCCATCAAACAGATCACATACACTTCCCAACAAGTCACATTTATCATCACATGCTCACATAATCACATATCATATAAGCACGTAAACATATATAAACACACAATCACACATATATAAGCACGCAAACATATATAAATACACAATCACACATAAATATATAAATATGCAGTCACCCATAAACACATAAGCATAGAAGCACATAAACATTTACACAATCACAGTGGTCATCATAAAATTAAATAGACTTCAACAATCTTTTATGAGTATTTGTTTAAATGATTTTATCTAAATCATGTGACTAGTTTGAATATTTGGATACACATTCACACTTAAAGGATCATGAGTAGTTGTGGAACTGATGGGTAGGTTGAAATTTTAGGCTTTGTATGTTTTCAAAAAAAAATCTTGAGATATCATTAAATGAGATCTTTGAGGCTATTATTAAATTCATATAGGTTTATTACTCGAGTCGATGTAGTTGCTATTTAGAATTAGTTGTTAAATTTTTTCTTATTGTTTTACTTGAGGAAAAATAAAAAATTAAGTTTGGGGGTATTTGATAACTGAGTGTTATACCTGTTATTAATTATCTTTTAACTTGATAATTTGTGAGTTCTTAATTATTTTAAGTTATTGTTATGTATTTGTAGTGTTTCTATGCTATTTTGTAGGAAGAAACAAGGAAAAGCAAGCCATACATCTTTTAGACTAAAATATGCAAGCAAATGTAAGAAGATAAGATTGCAGGGCTTTGAACACCAAGTTCAATTCATTTTCTTAGCTTAGAAATTGAATTTTATTGTAGATCTCGTCGAGAGCTTTGATTTGATAGGTGACTCGCCCCGTGATTCCTCCTAGATAAAAAGTCATGGTCATCTTACCAAAGGACGATGCAGCAGAAAATTGTCTGGCGTGACCGCGCCAATTTCTAGTTCATTTTGGGCGCGGTCGCACCAAACATCAGAGAAGGTAGCGCAACAACGCCATAAACATGAAGAAAAACAACGCGGCAACGCCCGAGGTCAAGCCACATCAAGCGAGGACCCGTTTTTACATGCCTTTTGACTCCAAATTGGATTGTTTTTCCTCCTAAGCTTGGGATTGGTTTTGTAACCTATAAATACATGATGTGAGGCATAGAATTGGGGGTAAATAAAAAATAACACAATCTAGGATTAGAGTATGAGTAGAATTGCAAGCAAGACTTTCATCAGATTTGAAGAAGAATTCAAAGGAAGGATTTCGAGGATTGAAGGTTAAAGTGAAGATCGCGCATAAAATACAGATTCTTATCTCTTCCCTTTTTCTTTAATTTTTGTATTATGAACTTGATGGATTATGTTATTAATATGATTTCTTTTTCAGTTATGGGTTAATTTTTAACGAAGATTGCAATTGAACCCAATGTGTAGTTTTAATTAATTTGCCACATTGTTGATTATTATTAACTATAATTGTATTGTCTATCATATCTTGTGGTTTAAAGTTAAATTACTTGACCAATAATTAGCGTGGTAATCTATATGAAATTGAAAGATGGAGTATAGATTTAGACCTGGATATAATAGCATATGATTGTGTTTTCTGCTTAAGTTGGAGTTCATAATTTGTGTATAGGATAAAGATATACCTATATGACATATGTAATCTTAAGAGAACATGTGATTGAAATCCTTTTTAATTTTAATTCACATAGAGATATAGTACTGAATTAATTATCTAGGGTGTTCTTTCTAATTCTATCTTTTGTGGATTTAGGTAAATTCGTCTATAAGTTCATCTAGAGGTGCTTATAAATACTAATGAGTTCTTGGTTAAAAATTTAATATAGTTAATATAATTTAATAGGGAGTGAAAAGGTTGAAACAAAACATTAGGGGAAGTTGTAATCTTAAGTATTTTTAATCTGATTTTAATCCTTGATAATTTATCTTCCTCATACATGTTCTTGATGTCCAACATCAATAAACTGAACTCCTTCACATATTCATGACCCAGATCCAGTCTATTTGAAATCTTTTAGGTTGTTTCTAGTAAGCCATGAAGTGTTCAGGGGTAGAAGTTAATCTTTCAATTCCTTTTTCAAAATTTCCCATGTTTTGATCTTCGACCTACTTGCACTCAGATCATTCTCAGTCCGAGTACGCCATCATAATTTCACATCCTCGATTAAATACATGCTTGTAATAGTGACTTTCTCCCGATCTAGAATATGTGCAGCAATGAAGTACTGTTCCATATGCCATAGGAAATTATTAAGCTCCGTTACGTTCCTACTGCCCCCAAACGCCTTGGGTTTAGGAAACTTCACTTTTGAGTGCCCATCATTGCCACTCACTGGACTAGAAGTCACATCACACCGCACCAATACCATGTTTTTGACCATTCTTTCAAAATGCTTGGTCACTTCAAGGGTTCGATTGGTTTTATTCAACAGATCTGTCGCTATCTCATTCATATTCTTTTGAACTCTAGGACAAGATTAAAAAATTCACTACGAAGATTCTCCAATAGAGCATTTGATGCTTTGAATTTGTTTGACAACGAATTTTCTTCACCCATCAATCTTTCATCCATAAAGATTTCCAGCATCTGCAACCTTTCTTGTAAATCATTGATTTGATTTGCGTTTGTCATCCTTCTCTAACGAGGCTTTGATAGCAATTTTCATATGGTTTATGTTTGACACTAAATTTTATGCCCCAAACTAACCTAGTGATGCACTGATTTGCACACTTAAACTAGTCAACAACATTTATCACACATGCACACACTATTCACAAATGTAATGCACAAAAATATACAAGCCACACACACACACAAAGCCACACTTTACATAACAATGTCCCAACCTTTTATTGCACTCTCAATACAAAGCTTACACTGGTTAAGGGCTTGCAAGACTCACTCAAATTATTTACAATACACAACCCTAACAATGCATATAAATAATAAAAAAAATTAGGCATTTAGTTGACAACCCTAAATGCCTAGGAATTTCAGCCAATGGCCAATATGTAGGGGTGCACTTATGGCCCGTGGCCCGGCCTTGGTCCGGCCTAGGCCTAACTAGGTCAACAACAGGCCTGGTCAAAGCTTAGGTCAGGTCGGTCCGGCCTTCTAGATAGTAAACAGACCACATATAATTGACTATATCCAGCCTAGCCTGGCCCTCTTATAAATCTGGCATGGCCTAAGCCCTGTTTCGGCCCGAGGCCTGGACCGGCCTGAAGATTGGGCCTGGCTTTATGCAATAAAATTTGGGCTTGTTACTTCCTAGACAAGACCTTTTATATGAAAAACTTGCTTTGCCTTTTATTATATAACCAATATGGGACTTGGTCATTTAGTAAAACTATGTGGTGAGGGAGGCTTGTCGTTATAATTTGAAGTGTGTTGTCCAATTCAAGTTTAACTAGACGTGGGACTTTAATTTTTGCACTGTTGTTTGATTGATCAAAACTTGCAAACAAATTGGCTCAACCAGGTAACGGTTGGGAAAAAAGGAGAAAGCATCTGTAATATCATAGCATATCTAGTATAATAATCTATGTAGATTATACAGAAACAAAGTTAAAATCATATGCAATGCAAGAAGTGAATTAAGGAGAGATATTCAAACAAGATAACACTTTAATGAGGTAATACTAAAAATTAAATACCATTAAGTTGACCACAATACCAGACAAAAAAATTAATAAGATTTAAACTCATAAATTGAAAGTGGTTTCATTGTGAGTGTTAAAGAATTAGTAAAGAAATCAGAGAACTTTGAAGCCATAATGGCATGATATGAACTCAATATGGAGGTTCAGACAGAAAACTCATCATTTTGCTTTGCTATTTTATTTAGATTTGGAAGAAAGTGATTTCAATTGGTTAAAAAGCAGAGATCATTTAAGTAATTATATGTGTTTTGGCAAATAAACAGATGATATTAAACAACAGAATACTGAGTTAAAATGAATATTGCAGAGGGTATAGTAGACACAGATAAAGGAGGAATAATAAGGGTAGGCATGTTCAATGAATTTTCTCCCGCTAATGATGCGATGACTTCATTGACAGCACATGCCAATGCCAATATTGGAGGTTTGTATTTTTGTAGAAGTAATATGGTTGAAATGCATCCTTGATTCAGACTCCCGCATTGTATAATATACTTTTATTCTCCTACCTTTTTTATATAAATAGATAGGAGAGAGTAAGGTTAATTTTTTGTAAGTAATCATGGTAGCCCAAAGTGGTAGTCCATAAGTTAGGCCTTAGTTGGGTCTGGCTGGGCCGAGCCTGATTTGCAGGTCAGAATAGGCTGCATTTTTTTATGTCAAGTCTGGCCTAGCCTGGCCCGGTAGATCACAAGTCAAAGCCTGACCTGGCCTGGTCAAAGGCCAAGTCCTGGCAGTCCAAGGTTGGCCTGTTGTGCATGCATTTGAATTCAAACTATTAATTGCCAAGCCAACTGCCTGTAATAACCTGGAATTTCAAGTCACTTTATATGTTGTACATTATTAATATGTAAAACTTTGTGCTATATAGTGATTCAATATGTGATAACATATGTGAAGTGGTGCATGGCTCAATAAACATATATTCTATAGTTATGGATATATACATTTATAGATTTCATTAAATATGAAAGGTTCATAACCTAATTATACATTAGATGAGATAATTAAATAACCTAAGGGTTATGGTAATAAGAAAAAGTTAGTATTTAATATGTATACTAACTTAAGTGAGTAATTTTATTATTTCAAGTGACTAATAATTTTAAACTTATTTCTAGTAAACCTAATTAGGTTATTAGCTAGAGTCATATGTATAAGTAATTAAATTCTATAAGATTGGGAATGGAAACCCTAAATAAACAATTAGGATAATTTCTATTAGAATTGTTAAACTATATTTAATAAATAGCCCAAAACAATTAAAGGAGAAGCCCAAAAGAAATAAAAATGCAAGCCCATACTTAGCCACTTGATTAATGGTATTTTAGACCTTTGATTAATCAAACTGGTGTAATAAAAGAAAAGAAAAATGAAGGGATCATGGGGCATGAGAAAATTGGCCTCACTAAGCCTTTTAAGGCAAAGGGATTAAGCTAATCGAGTTCCAAAAGTAGAAACTCTTACACACAAGGATAAATGTGTTATGCTCCCATTGGTGGAAAGTATAATTAGCCTCCTTAATGACATGATTAGAAAGGAATAAGGCTAACCCTTTTGTCCAAGGGGCAAAAGAAACATAGGGGATATTAGCATTCCACTTCATTTTACCAACATTATATCTACATCTTCATTTCATTCTCCACCATTCTTCTTCTTCTTCTTCTTCTTCTTCTATTTTCTCTCAACTAGCCAAAGACAAAAAGAAAGGAAAAGAAAGAGAGAGAGAGAGAGAGAGAGAGAGAGCGATTCGGTTATAGAGAGGAAGAGGAGTATATAGTTCATGCATCCCAAGTTCCTAACCTACTTTGGAAAGAAAAGAAGAGCATCCCACAAGACAAGGTAAGAAATCAAATCCTATTTTTTATGTTTTGTGTGTTCTATGTGATCTTGTGAGAGATTCATGGAAGTGCAAGTTCAAATATATTAGAGTCTTATATGAATGTTAAATCTTGGGTATAGTATGTTTATCTTGCTCATCTATATAGTTTATGTTGGAAAATTTTGGAAAAAGGAAGCTAATGTAGTTTTTGGGAAAAACCTAATTTAATGGGGTGATCTATGCTTTTTATTTTGAAATCTACAAATGATTTTTGTGATTTTGTTTCTTGGTATGCTAGAACTATGAGTTAAGAGCAAAAAACCTTTAGAAGCATTTAAAAATGAGTAAGTTATGGATTTATTACTAAAACACTTCAACTATGAACTCTTGTGCGAGAACAGCCACTTCTGTGCTTATTTCCGAGACCAAAATAGAACCAAAATTGATGTTTGATGAATGAAAACTATAGTTCGGGAATATACAAATCCAACGAGTCCAATTGGACCCAAATTGGAGTTATAGATTTCATTTTATTCAAGTTTTAGTGAAGGACCCCAAATATGGGAAAAAAATTAAAAATCTTAAAAACCTACTGCCGGTTCAGCAGAACCGAACCGGTCATAATATTTCGGCGACTGGTTCGGCCACTTTCCGGCCGGTTCCGGTGGTGGTTCTTGGACCCAAATTTTTCTAAATTTCGGACGAATATTAAGATGTTTTATCCAAAAAATTTCGGAACAGTTAGCTAATTATTAAAAAATTAGTGGTTTAAACTCATTTAAAAATTACTAACTTATCATTTTTAATGCAATAAATTGATTATTAAACTAATTACATGTAATTTGAATGTAACTAACTATTTAAGTATTATCTAAGTGGTATCGGGTGATAATTAAGTAGAGATAGCATTAATAAAGTAACTATTGATTATTTAATTAAGATTAAATAATAAATAGAGTTAAACCATTGATTAATATTAAATAAAGATTAAAGAATGCTTAAGTAAGATTTTGTAATAATGCAATTACTTATATTAACATAAAATTTGTAAAATGATTATTTATTATTTAGTTAATATTAAATAATAAATAAGAATAAATGATAATTAATTATTCTTAAGTTAATAAGAAAGAATAATTAAAGACTTATGAAGTAAATTAATTATTTATTATTCAACATTAATTAATTAATAAATAAGAACCAATGATAATTAATTATTCTTAGATTAATAAGAAAGAATAATTAAAGACTTATGAAGTGAATTAATTAATTATTATTCAAGGATAATTAATTAATTAATATTAAATAAGGACAAAGGTTGATTAATTATTCATTTATTAATAGTAATGAATAATTAAAGACTAATAAATCAATTATTTATTATTCAAGGATAAATGATTAATTAATTATTACTTAATTAATATTAAATAATAATTAAAGATAAATAATGTTAATAATGTAATTATTCATTGTTTAATTAACATTAAATAATAAGTAAATGTAATTATCTATTATTTATTAAATAATAACTAAAGGTAATTAATTAATTACTATTTAACTAATATTACATGGTGATTAAATGAAGATGAAGTTAATAAATAAAGATAATTTAAATAATTTATTAATTAAACAATTATAATAAATTGTTTAAGGATCTAATAAGTGTTTATTACTTAAGAAAATCTTATAAATTTATAAAATTATTAACCTAAGATTTATTAAATATCTTATAGGGTTAATGATGGTATATTATATTATGTGAACTTTGTGATTGAATTATTTGCTAGATAATAGTATGAGTAAGCGTATACACGTACAATTATACGGAGTACTAATTAATAGACCAACATTGTCAATGCTAGGTCATTCAAAGAGCTATAATTAAAGCTAGTTAGTCGTACTCGACGAACATGCAAGTTTCTTAACTCAAACTAGAGTTATTATTTTCGAAGCATGTTAGTGAATAATTATTGTTGATTATTCACATCTATACTGATTATTGAGATTCGCACTTTAAGCAATTGAATTCCTGTTCTATTATTGATGAACTGCGAATTTGATTAAAAGTTCTGCATTCATGAACTGTTTATGAGATAGATTTATGCTAATTGTATTAGCTAGATCAAGCATGTTTAAATTTGTTAAATCAAATGTGTTTTAGAAAGCTGTTCTTATTAAATTGATATGATAAGAACTCTTAACTGAGAAAAAGGACGAATTTGATTAAGGCATTATATCGTTGCTAGATTATTAAGTGTTTATATATAAATCATGAGGTATAAAAGGCTGATCCCCTTGAGTACAAAAACATATTAAGAGATCCAGTTTAAATGTTGAGAACCTTGGCAAATGTTCATGGTTATTTCAAATCACTCAATACTTGTTTTTCAATTATTCGAATATTCAACTGTTGACGATTAATTCATGTTCCTTCACAACTTTATACTGTTTTAAACATTGAAAGCGAAACTTCTTTCCAATCATGATATATCTTCCTTGTATATAAACTTGCTAATCAAATTAGTTATTACCCTCGCTATATCATGATAATTATTTCAGTTAAGCCCGAAGGATTGAATGCAAAAGACAAAGGCAAGGGCAAGGTCCAAGAATAGTTTAGAATAAATGTTAATTATTATATTATCTGATAGAATTATTTATGTAAACCTTTTATAATAGTAAGGGTGTGTTTAAGTTTAGGTTAAACGACCTTGGGACTATGTTATGAAACTTTATTATAATGAACAATGTATGTTTATTATTCCGCAATAGTTTATAGAATGCTTATGATGATGATAGATCGTTAGCACTGAATCTGAGGTTAAAGAACCTGGATTTGGGGGCGTCACAGGTTGGTATCAAAGTTGTAGGTTATAAACATTAGGAATGTGAAACCTATGTTATAACCTTAGTAAAAAAAACTCTTATAGAGTATGTTAGGAGATAGATTGTGGAAATTCATCGAGTATGTGTTGTACTTAATAAAATATTATTTTATTTTACCAATGTATATATTTTATTGTAGTACTGATGTTGTATCCTTATTTTATTATAGGATGCTTGGATATAGCCAGGGGAGTCACTATGTAGATCAGGAGGAGGCTGTACCAGAGGAGGTGATGGACACCTCGCAGGATGCGATGATCGGTGACCTGCTAGAGAAAAACTACACTAGAGCAGAGGATTGTAGAGTTGGAGGCGCAAAATCTAACTCATCAGTATATGGACCAGCAGTATAAAGATGCTGCTAGTCAGGCACTGATTGAGTTAGCAGAGGTGCGAGTACAATTGGAGCGGGAGAAGGCAAAGTTTGGAGCACTAAGTGTAGAGCATCTGGCGATGCGGGGTGAGTTTGACTTCAAGATTACAGATAAGATACGTATGAATGAGGCATTTTATGAGTCAGTCAAGCGGGTGGACCAGTTAGAGACAACACTGCAAGTCATGAAGGTCAAGGTCGAGACCTTGGGACTGGCGCTAGACGCAACATATGAGGGCCAACACAGTGGGACTAAGAGGACGCATATTGAGATAAGGGAGTCGAGTTGATCAGTTTGACGTACAGTTATGGAGGGGTTATTTCCCTAGGAGCTTGTTCAGATGACCCAGCAGGGCCACCAGTGATGTTATGCTATGGACCAGTTGTAGATAGATGTATTAGTACCCCTTTTTATTTAATAGGGTTTATAATGATGTAAACCTCAGCAGGTGCGAGGTAATAGGTAGGTAGGTAGGTAGTATCCCTATTTATGTATATAGGGGAGTATCATTTTGAGTAAATCCCATCTTTTGTGTTTAAAATGGGATAGTAGCATTTATAATAATATACCTTTAATAAACATGTGAGACACCGATGATTGGTATATGAATATAAATGCATTATTATGATATGTGTCTGAGAATTTAAATAGTAAATTATCTATTTAATGTTATGTGAATTCAGTAAACTGAATTGGTATTTTTAGCAAACTTAACCCACTAATCGGGGAAGTAGAATTCCAAAGTTTTTTAATCTAAAACTCTCACCTGATGATTATGTGATTATTCGAATACAATATTGTATGACATGCTAAATACTTATATAATAATAAAACCCGAGTAACGTGTTAGAACTTTGTTTAACTAGATAATGTCGCCTAGACGTGTACTACAAAACCAAGAGATCGAAGAGTCAGTTAACAATGCAGCGGGAGCTCAACCAAACCCAATGCAAGACTTTATCAACATGATGGCTGAAGCTATGCGAAATCAAGCTCAACCTTCAGGAAATCAAGCGGGAAACCAACTAGCCAACTTTAAAGACTTAAAGGCAGTAGGATCGCCGGAGTTTAGAGGAACAACAGACCCGATAGAGGCCCAGACGTGGATAAAGGAGATTGAGAAGGCCTTCAATATTGCTAGAGTAGCAGAAGAGCAAAAAATAATTTTTACTACCTACTTAATGAAGGGTGAGACTAACTATTAGTGGGAAGCCAACCAGAGTAAAGCCGGGACTGGAATTATGACTTGGGAAGCATTCAAGACGTTGTTTTTCGGGAACTACTTCCCTGAGAGTACATAAGCGAGAATGGAGATAAAGTTTCTGAAATTGAAACAGGAGAATATGTCAGTGTTAGAGTACGCTGAGAAGTTCAATAAATTGGCCAGATTCGCTCTACATCAGGTGGACACGGAGGTGAGGAAAGTAAGAAGGTTCAAAAAAGGACTAAAGTCGTGGATCTACAGTAAGGTAGCGATTTTATAAATTACGTCATTCTCAACTCTGTTGGAGAAAGCTCTCATAGCAGAAGGTGGAAGCGAAGCGGTCTCAAAGTACAATTGGGAGAAGAACAAGAAGAAAATAGAAGGTAGGAACCAAAATATTAGTAGTGGTGGTAGCAACAACAAGAAGCAGAAGTGGAGCAGTAGGGGTAGTAATTTGGAGATTCAGCAAGGAAGTGTGCAACAAAAGAAGTCGGTGTGTGGAAATTGTGGAAAGGGTCACTCAGGAGAGTGCATGAAAGGAAAAATGGAATGTTATACCTATGGACAAGAAGGGCATATCTCACCCAATTGTCCTAAGGTGAAGAAGGGAGGTTTTTTTAACTATGGTGAAGCAGGACATCGGATCAAGGATTGTTCGAGGAAGAAAAGCACGGATGGTGGAAGCGGCAATATGGGCAATAACACTAGGATAACCAGTGGAGGATCAGCCTAGCCAAGCAAGCCAACAACGAGGACATTTAATATGATAGTGCAAGATGTCGTGGCATCCAGGGAGGTGGTGTCAGGTACAATTCCGATCAACAATATAAATGCCTATGTGTTATTCGATTCGGGATATTATGAAATTCAGATAAGTCACACTTAGAAGGGGGGTTGAATAAGTGTGGGAACAAACTATGACTGATTTTTAAACTTTAAACCAAACTACTAAATTTAGCCTACTATATTAATGAATGCAGCTTACTGAATTAATATGGCCTGCCGAATTAAATATTTGATTTTGTAAAAATGACTTGTTATATTTATAACTTTGTGAAAACACTTGGTGTAAATGAATTCTCTTAAGATAATGAAAATATTCAAGTTTTAATTATCAAAATAATTAACTAACTTTTGAGAGCAAATAAAATAAAGCAAGCAATAAAATGAACATCAAGATTTTTTTACGTGGTTCAGCTATTACCCTTTATAATAATAGCTTAGTCCACGTCCAATACGTAGCATTGGAGACTTACTTTATTTCTTTAAATCGACTCCATTTACAAAACAGATTCTATCAAATCTTGAATTACAATAATTCACTTGAGCACTTTTGCTCCTTATGCACCAATGAACCTCTTAAGCACATATGCTTCCTTGAACCTGTTTGTAAACAATACTTAATCCACCTGGATTAAATTCCTTTAGACAACACTTAGTCTAAATAAAAGATTACAAATATAGAGGTCTAATGATCAAAGCAAATAAATAATTTAACAAAGCAAGGCTTAACTAATGTATGCAATGATCAAAGAGTAAAAAGATATCACCAATTTATAGCTCATGAAAATTCGCTGAAAATTAATGAAACAACCTGGGTCAAATCCCGAGTCCGAAATAAATCTCGGGTCAAATCCCAAGTCCGAATCGAATCAAATCCATCAAAATAAGGCCTCAAACCACTGGCCCAATAGTATCTTCTTGGGTAATCTTAGCCCACCACAGGCTCCCAAAAGGTCATGACTTGAAGGTATTATTAGTAGTAACTTATTTCTTTATATACAGAAAAAAAATATCCCTATCTTTCGATGTGGGACTAGGGTGTTACAAACTCCCCCACTTAAATTTCTGACGTCCCCATCAGAACCGATCACACACACGGCCCAAAGATCTTTGCTTCTCTAGCCATTATGAGATAATATCGGCTGGCATCGTGTCCCCACCTCCGGACCTCCATCTCTTCATTGTGGGATAATACCACCAGCCTTCGTGTCCCCACATCTGGCAACTCGATCGGATGACCCGACCCGAGCTTTCGAGAGTCGGCTCTGATACCATATGAAACAACCCGGGTTAAATCCCGAGTCCGAAACAAATCTCGGGTCAAATCCCAAGTCCGAATCGAATCAAATCCATCAAAATAAGGCCTCAAACCACTGTCCCAATAGTATCTTCTTGGGTCATCTTAGCCCACCACAGGCTGCCAAAAGGTCATGACTTGATGGTACTATTGGCAGTAACTTATTTCCTTATATGCAGACAAATTTTTCCCCTATCTTTCGATGTGGGACAAGGGTGTTACAATTAATCTGAGTTTAATTGTACAGCAGTCAAGTAATTGCACCAAAATAATTATACAGCCTTTCAATGTATATTAGTGCAGTATATAATTCTTGTGTTGTGTATTAAACTGATATCTCAATTGAATTTATAGCCAAAACAATATTACCGTTGCAAGATAAGTTCCGTTCTAATAATCAAATCTTATTTCCGTTAGGAACAAATCAGTATAATTCAAACCGTGTATATCTTTGTTCCTTATCTGATTGACTTCTTCAAACATAATCCACTTAAGGAGATAACCCACTAATGTGAAACATATTACACTGTTTTAGAATAAGTCACTAAGAAGATTGGACAGTGATTGTGACGCCCCCAAAATAGGTATACATCACCCATTTTGAGTCGCAAAATACATGGTACAGAATTAAATACAACTTCATTACTATAATTGTCGTGCAAAATACGACAACACATAAACTATGAGTTTAAATACAAATATTGTATAATAGACAGTATTAAAACTCAAAAGGAGTCCTCATTGCAATTATTGATACACTATTTTACAAAAATAGTGAGGACTGCTAAAATAACTTTCTAGAACCATCACTCCATACCCTGGCTAGTTCCTGCTATATTCTCACCTCCTGAGAAGAAAAATGGAACAAAAAGAAAAAGGGTGAGCTCAACTAGCTCAGTAAAGAATATTATGACTAAGATAATATACAACAAATTATCATTAGTCTTCAATAGGGAAAAATCTGATAGAATATAATAGATAACAAGTTTTAGATTAACAACTGCAGCAGAAACAATAATTCATTAGAAGAGTTAAGTAGAGAATAAAATCTGCTATCATCTATGAATTTAAAAGTTCATCATCAATATTTTAACCCTGTAACATCAATCAATATACATCTTGAATCAAATATTCATCTTTGCACTACGGGTCAAAGATATTTATTTGTATCACCAGTTGGTCATGTTCATCTCAACACCTGTTCATCTTTGCACTACGGGCCAAAGATATTCATCGGATAATCATTCATCTTTGCACTACAGGCCAAAGATATTCATCAAGTATCACCATTAAGGACTGAGGATGATGAAAAATATTTTAGAGAACGAATCCAGTGAGACAGAAGGACCAATATTAGGAATTCGTATTTCGGTTTATCCAAATTCAATAATACTCCATAATAACCAATTGTGAAGTAGAATTCAAAAATAAAGATCAAAACATAGATACAATCAAAGATAGTAACCATAATAGACATCTTGGACCAAAATTTTTTTTTATTTTTCGGTGAATAGTGTCGTATTCGTGAATAGTGCCGTATACGTGAATAGTAACCCCGACACAAAAAGGTTGAAATTCCACAAAAAAAATCATACTTCGTGAACAATACTCATGAATAGTACAGTTTTCGTGAATAGTGTCGTATACGTGAATAGTACCGTATACGTGAATAGTGTCATATACGTGAATAGTAACCCCAACACAAAAAGTTCTAAATTTGATGAAAAGTTTAGACTAATATTTAGGCATAATGATATTGAAAGAAATAATATCATTTACGAAAAAATAACATCCCTTACCTCAAAGAAACAGTACTTCGGAATGAAATGTCGGATATGATGCTGAATGAAACTTGTACTGAATAGCAACTCTCAAAGTATCTAAATACTCACAAAATACGCTCGATAATATAGAGAGAGAAATAGAGAAAGCTTATGTTTCTGGTGTGATTTTCAATTCTAACTCAGCACCCTATTTATAAGAAAATACTAGCACGCCGATGCAGACTTGACCTGCTACCTGATGGCTTTACCTGCTACTATTGCCACCCACCATATTTGAAATTCAATTTGAGCACATTTCTCACCAACTAAAAGTGGGGCCCACCAATTCTAGAATTTTTCACCAAAATGATAAATTCCGAAACTTTAACAATTTCTGAACCAGTCACCTCTTAAAATTCATAATAAATTATACGTTTATTTTTAACGGTTCAAAATTTGTGGACATATACTCAATTTATATATGTATAACATATCCAAAAATCACAACGATCCAACGGTCGGATTAAATATTATAACTCACGCAATAGAGCTTTAAGAACACTGTTTTAATTTTTAAAACCTCCATTCTGAAAAAATACTGATAAAACACCTCAACATTAATTCCTTCATTTATAACCACATAAATAATTCTATCATTTATATCCACATCAAATAAATATTTCCTTGTCATATAAATCAATAATTAATTATTCACAAATAATATTACAGAATCACAATTATGACAACCAGGCCGTTCTCAAGAAAGAGGGGACTTTTCGATTAGGTGTCCAAACCTCTCCTTGACAGAACTTTCTAGACATTGCCAATAATGCTATCTAATAATATTATTCAAATAATATGAATTATTGATTGATAATGGAGATACAGTGCAGTGACAATTATTGAAACAACAATAATATAAAATATCAACGTAACAATTATTGAACCAATAAAATAAAATATTGAACAGTAATTACTGTAACAATTATTGAGTAGTGCCTTCTTACGTAAGGATCAATAATTTAAAAATACTGTGCAATACCGTGTGTTACTGTGCAACCACGCGTGTTACTGTATTTTAACCACCAGGTATTCCAACAGTGTTAACGGTAACTACTACGCCGTTATTTATAAAAACTCATACTTGTCATTTTCTTCATTCGACCGTTTTCCATTATGGGGCCCACAAATGACTACATCGTCGTACGAATATTCTCCGACAGCAAGAATATTCCACGACCAAACGAATATTTCCGACAAAATAAATATTTTATAATCACTTACTTATTTTGTAAAATTTGCACATTTCACCCATAACCAAAGCATTATATCAAATTAACACCTTATTAATTTAGAATAATGAATAGAGAAAAATTTAATTTTATTTATATAAAAAAATTTGGGGTCTTACAACCTCCCCTCCTTATGAAATTTCGTCCTCAAAATTGACGTACGCACCTGGTATTTCGAAAAAGGTTAGGATACCTAGCTTTCATTTCTGATTCCAACACCCAGGTCATTTCCTCCATAGCATAGTTCCTCCACAAAACCTTACTTGTGGAATTACCTTTGTGCGTAGGACATGCTCTTTCCTATCCAAGATTTTGACAGGTACCTCCTCGTACGTTAAATCCTCGGCTATCTCGTCTGGTTCTAACGCAATAATGTGGTTTGGGTCGTCCACATATTTACGTAACATCGATACATGAAAAACGTTATGAATACGCGACATACTTAGCGTTAAGGTGATTTTATAGGCCACAGTTCCTACTCGATAGAGGATTTCAAATAAATCGAAGGTTTGAGCTTTCTTCTCTTCACCGACTCTTACTTTTAGAATAACGCCTTCTTGCGCCTTCTTGCACCTTCTTCTTTATATTCATCAGCTTTGGTGTGTAGCTTGAGCAGCTTTAACTTTATCAATTAAAGTCAGTTCTACTCGTATATTTGATATCATCACGTGGGTACATGGAGTCTTTAACTCTATCTCCATCCTTTGTAAGTCGTATAAAATGGGTCTTTGTGTTAACAACATCGCACTCATACCCGCATACGATCCTCTACTCAATGCGTCAGCTACAACATTTGCCGAAATGAGTCGCCTCTTGAGCTCTTAGAAAATCTTCTCGCATTCCTCGCTCCATACGAATTTTGTATCTTTCTGAGTCAGATAAGTTAATGGAGTAGCAATTCGAGAAAATCCTTCCATGAATCTCCGATAATAACCAGCTAAGCCCAGAAAGCTACGTACTTTGGTCACCGACTTCGGTTGCTCTCAATTATGATTTATATCCCAATCTTGGATAGCACGTCACAATAGCACCTATTGTTTTACCACCACACAAATAAAGAGTCTCCTACGGAGAGTCTGGCTTTGGTGCATTCCACAAAGGAAGTCACCAGATAGAGGCTCGGGTACCAACTTCTATAGTTGGGTTTTTAACTCCTGAAGTTCAATAGGAGCCATTCGATATGAGATTTTAAAAATGAGTTTTGTACCGGGTTCAAAGTCGATACAAAATTTAATATCACACTCTGGGGGTAGGCCAGGAAATTCACTAACAACAGAAATATCATTCAAATCTGACGTATTTTTATTTAAATCCATGAAATGGACTAAGAAAGCTTGACATCCATTTTTCAATAAACGAATGGCTATATGGCTTGATATGAAAGTGTTTGACTTCAATGGTTTGGTTGCTTGAATTCGCATAACAGGTTGGTTAGGAATATAAAAACTAACAACCTTACGAAAATAATCAATTTTGGCATGATGAGTAGTTAACCATTCAATCCCTAAAATCACATCAAACGTAAGTATCTTTAAAGAGATAAGATCAATAGGTAATGTGATTGTGCCCACTTGGATCAAACAAGATTTATAAACAGTGGATGTGATAAAAGTTTCTCCTAATGGAGTTTTCACAGATAAGTCAAATTCTAATTTCTCCGAGTCAAGTTTAAACGTTGAGCACAAGCAGGAGAAATAAAAGAATGGGTATAACCGGTATCTAGTAAGGTATAAACTTCGTAAGAATTTATAATTAACTAACCCGTGATACCTTCGTTCGGGTTTCTCGAGTTTTGGGGAGTCACGACAAACGCTCTTCCAGAAACTGCCGACTTTGTTTTGTCTGTATCCGCCTTTGGTGCCACCGTCCCAGCTGGACTTGATTTCTCTACAGGACAAAATCGAGCTATATGACCTTTCTTTCCACAATTATAACATACCTTGGAAGGCTGTGAACAGTTTAGACTTATATGTCCCTCCTCTCCGTATCTGTAGCATCTAACTGGCGGTCGTTCTCCTCCCCTAGAATTTGGTGCTGGTGCTGGTGTTGCTGCCGACGTCTTCCCATCATCGTTAAATCTTCTCTTCTTGAAATTTTCACTTGACTCACCTCTCTTATTATCATGGCCACGATGACCACCCGAGTGGTTACCGCTTTTGTCTGTATTTTTCCCTCCTTGCTGGTTATCATCGCTCCGATGACTGTTGTCACCGGTATGACCCTGGTTATAGTCCCTCGGTTGAACATGCTCATTATCTCGCTCTAATTATTAAGCCCTATTGACAACATCTGAATACAGAGAAAATTTATGAGAGATAAGGTATTAACGAATCTCGAGTTTTAGACCTCTCAGAAACATCCGCGTCATACGTTCCTCATTTTCTACCAAATGAGGTGCAAACCTGGATAACTTCGCGAACTTCGCCTCGTACTGGGACACCGTCATGTTATTTTGTTCCATTCTAATAAACTCTACCTCTTTTATATAACGAATACTTTCAGGAAAGTACTTGTCATTGAACAGTTTCTGAAACGTTTCCCAAGACATATTGAGTGCGGCAGGCTAGGTACGCTTCACAGATTCCCACCAGTAATCTGCCTCACCGCGGAACATAATGGTGGCGAATGGAACCTTCTGTTCTTCCGTGCATCCCAAGACATTGAATATCTTGGTAATTTGCTTGACCACATTTTCGCCTTTATCAGATCCGGCTTTCCCTAGAATTCTGGTAGTCCCAACTCTTTAAACTACTTGGCTGTGACAAACCGCGCGTTGCTATCATTTCCACCCGTATTTTGTACACGAGTCTCCCTCGTCTGATTTTGCATGAACTGTAAAAAGCTTCTAAACATCCCATCATTCATCATTTGTTCGGTAGTGTTGTTTACAGGAGGAATATTGCCTTCCTATTGTAGGTTCCCCTGGGTGGTGATCAAAGGTGTCTCTACGGTCTCATTTACTCCATTGTTAATGTTCTCAGCTGCCATTCTTAAAAACTGTCATAAAACAAGGGTTAATTAAACAAATTAACATATCACATAATATCCCTATTTTATGACCAGCCAACAAATAAGCTTAGGTAGGACACACTAGCGAAGGATTTACTCATCTCTCCCCTCCTAGTTCTATTCCCCGATCTCCGCCAGAGATCATATCCCTAAGCTCTGATACCAACTGTGACTCATGTCCCAACCGTGGACAACACTTCAGAGTGATACCTATCAGTTTGTCACCACAGAACGGCGTCCCCTACGGAGAGTTTGGCTTTGGTGCATCCCCCATCAATAGGAAGTCACTAGATAGAGGCTCGGGGCTCTTTACTTATGGCTCTGATACCAACTGTGACGCCCCCAAAATAGGTATACATCACCCATTTTGAGTCACAAAATACATGGTACAGAAACAAATATAACTTCATTACTTTAATTATCGTGCAAAATACGACAACACATAAACTATGAGTTTAAATACAAATATTCCCTAATAGACAGTATTAAAACTTAAAAGGAGTCCTCATTATAATTATTGATATACTATTTTACAAAAATAGTGAGGACTGCTAAAACAACTTTCTAGAATCATCACTCCATGCCCCGGCTAGTTCCTGCTATATTCTCACCTCCTGAGAAGAAAAATAGAATAAAATGGAAAAGGGTGAGCTCAACTAGCCCAGTAAAGAATATTATGACTAAGATAATATACAACAAATTATCATTAATCTTCAACAGGGAAAAATATGATAGAATATAATAGACAACAAGTTTTAGATCAACAACTGCAGCGGAAACAATAATTCATTAGAAGAGTTAAGTAGAGAATAAAATCTTCTATCATCTATGAATTTAAAAGTCCATCATCAATATTTTATCCCTGTAACATCAATCAATATACATCTTGAATCAAATATTCATCTTTGCACTACGGGCCAATGATATTCATTTGTATCACTAGTTGGTCATGTTCATCTCAATACCTGTTCATCTTTGTACTACGGGCCAAAGATATTCATCTAGTAATCATTCATCTTTGCACTACAGGCCAAAGATATTCATCAAGTATCACCATTAAGGACTGAGGATGATAAAAAATATTTTAAAGAACGAATCCAGTGAGACAGAAGGACCAATATTAGGAATTCGTATTTCGGTTTATCCAAATTCAATAATACTCCATAATAACCAATTGTGAAGTAGAATTCAAAAATAAAGATCAAAACATGGATACAATCAAAGATAGTAACCATAATAGACATCTTGGACAAAAAAGAAATTTTTTATTTTTCGGTGAATAGTGTCGTATTCGTGAATAGTGTCGTATACGTGAATAGTAATCCCGACACAAAAAGGTAGAAATTCCACAAGAAAAATCATACTTCGTGAACAATACTCATGAATAGTACCGTATTCGTGAATAGTGTTGTATACGTGAATAGGGTCGTATACTTGAATAGTGTCGTATACGTGAATAGTAACCTCGACACAAAAAGTTCTAAATTTGATGAAAAGTTTAGACCAATATTTAGGCATAATGATATTGAAAGAAATAATATCATTTACGAAAAAATAACATCTCTTACCTCAAAGAAACAGTACTTCGAAATGAAATGTCGGATATGATGCTGCATGAAACTTGTACTGAATAGCAATTCTCAAAGTATATAAATACTCACAAAATACGTTCGATAATATAGAGAGAGAAAGAGAGAAAGCTTATGTTTCTGGTATGATTTTCAATTCTAACTCAGCACCCTATTTATAGGAAAATGCTAGCACGCCGATGCAGACTTGACCTATTACCTGATGGTTTTACCTGCTACTATTGCCACCCACCATATTTGAAATTCAATTTGAGCACATTTCTCACCAACTAAAAGTGGGGCCCACCAATTCTAGAATTTTTCACCAAAATGATAAATTCTGAAACTTTAACAATTTCTGAACCAGTCACCTCTTAAAATTCATAACAAATCGTACGTTCATTTTTAACGGTTCAAAATTTGTGGACATATACTCAACTTATATATGTATAACATATCCAAAAATCACAACGATCCAACGGTCGGATTAAAAATTATAACTCACGCAATAGAGCTTTAAGAACACTGTTTTGATTTTTAAAACCTCCATTCCGACAAAATACTGATAAAACACCTCAACATTAATTCTTTCATTTATAACCACATAAATAATTCCATCATTTATATCCACATTAAATAAATATTTTCTTATCATATAAATCAATAATTAATTATTCACAAATAATATTACAGAATCACAATTATAACAACCAGGCCGTTCCCAAGAAAGATGGGCTTTCCGATAAGGATTTCTCATTACTGGCGCGCAATTAGGTGACCAAACCTCTCCTTGATAGAACTTTCTAGACATTGCCAATAATTCTATCTAATAATATTATTCAAATAATATGAATTATTGATCTGATAATGGAGATACTGTGCAGTGACAATTATTGAAATAACAATAATATAAAATATCAACGCAGCAATTATTGAACCAATAAAATAAAATATTGAACAGTAATTACTGTAACAATTATTTAGTAGTGCCTTCTTACGTAAGGATCAGTAATTTAAAAATAATGTGCAATACCGTGTGCTACTGTGTAACCACGCGTATTACTATATTTTAACCACCAGGTATTCCAACAGTGTTAATGGTAACTACTACGCCATTATTTATAAAAACTCAAACTTATCGTTTTCTTCATCCGACCGTTTTTCGTTATGGGGCCCATAAATGACTGCATATTCGTACGAATATTCTCCGACAGCAAGAATATTCCACGACTAAACGAATATTCCCCGACAAAATGAATATTTTACAACCACTTGCTTATTTTGTAAAATTTACGCATTTCACCCATAACCAAAAGCATTATATTAAATTAACACCTTATTAATTTAGAATAATGAATAGAGGAAAATTCAATTTTATTTATATAAAAAAATTCGTGGTCTTACAGTGTTAGTTCTGTAATATTTGCAAAGTGCCAACTAAGAGATATCAATTACTTTCCAGTATAATTATTATCTTAAAGTTCCAAGACTTATACATATAGGATATGCACTATACAACTGATCCACATTAAAACTTTTTACACGTGTACATGCATATTAAATTATCCCATTAAATTATGATACTCTCGGATATCTAAGCAACAATTGAATTTATCCAAGACTTTAGTTATACACGAAAAATACCCATATGCGCTAATTACTTAATCAATTAATTTTGCAATTTTCGGACAATAAAAAAAATAGTTAACATTTCATTTCAATTTTAAGCATGCATAAAATACTAATCATGTTAAATGAACACATAAAATGTCCTAGAACCTTGAATTGAAAATTTAAATATTTGCAATGACCTTACATTAAATTCTTAGGACACAAAAGTCTTCAAAGTCTTTGATCAAATCATCAATAATCCTTTTATCAACTTCCTGAAATTTCACAATAAATAATTTAGTACAAAAACCCAAGTCATCATCAAAACAATAAGGTTAGAATATTAATAAATCAACATTCTCCCCCTTTTTGATGATGTCAACACCAAAAATTATATCTCTCCCTAAATTCATGCATATTTCAAATTTCAGGATAGAATTTCATTTATTACAACTATTCAATAATCAAAACCAGTTACCATCATGCCTTTTGTTTAGGTATTATTCATAACCTACAAATGTGTTAGCTCCAACAGATACTAGATAATCAAAACCATTTAATAACCAATTATCTGAAAATTTTATAAAAATGTTTAGTGCAGTGCAGGTGTAGCAATACCAATCATCGTCTTAAACATAACAGAAAATTTAAAAATAGTCTTAGCAACATAAACATCAGCAAATCAAAAGTCCACCACCAGAAGCAAGTCTAGAAGCCTAGAAGCCCCAGCCCAATGTGTCTCTCCCTTTGTCATCATCCAAAAAGATTGTTAATCAATATCTTCAACATGTACCATGTTTGGAAGACGAGTAGTAAAATAAGGTCGATGTAAAATACGTTGAAGTTTTTCTTCCAAAGACAAATCATGAGCAAAGCGAGGGGGACGAGGAATAAAGGTTAGATTGGGAAGAGGAAGGTCCATGAAATCACCAACATATTCGGTCATCCAATTGCATCGAGGGCATTCAGGGATTTTTGAATACATCCTTTGAAGATGCAATTTGTTACCAACATCATTTAGTCGTACAGCAATAAAATCAGCAAATTCCCCAATTTGATAACTAACAAACTTAATCTCTTGACTCAACTGACATGAGTTCCTATTAATCTTTCATTGGAGAGCTTCAACCATTGCTACTGTTTGCAACTCAAAACCAGCCTCATTTTCCATTTGCGAAAAATACTTTTTTAAATCATCAGCCCGTATGGGCAGTTTGCCTTTCTCCAAAACAGTAAGTATTTGTTTGACATCAACAATATCATTTTGCATAGTTTCTTGATTTCGAAGAATTTGAGTTAGTAAATCTATTACTTCATGAGATGAAACTGAAGAACTTGGAAGAGTGGATGAGGATGGATTATCAGATGGTAAATCAGAGGAAACAAAATTATGTGGAATAGGAAGAGGATCAGGGACTATTCGAACAAACACACCATCAATAATAGAAATATGAGATTTTTTTTAAGTGGCAGAATCAATGAACTCATTATGTGACACAACAATTTCATCATCTAAAATAATTTTAAAATGTTAAAACATTTTGGTAAGAAAACAACCATAAGGAAGACATTTCTTTGACTGACGAATACAACTAAGCATGTGAAACAGCATCATGAGTGAAAAATTGAAAGAAACACCCTTT
>CM029018.1:26684587-26788858 GCA_016801055.1 Panax notoginseng | reverse complement strand
ACTAGCAAGACATTCAAGGGAATAAGTCTCACGTATAGGCAAGAAAGGCGGACTTGGTTAATCTATCAACAATGACCCAAATCGCATCTATGCCTTGAGAAACCTTGGGAAGACCCGTAACGAAATCCATAGTAATGTGTTTTCCACTTCCATTTCGGGATCTCAAGTGGTTGCAATGGACCCTTTGGCACTTGATGCTCCGCCTTTACACGTTGACAAGTTAAACATCCTCGAGATAAACTCTCCGCGATCTCTCTTTTCATATTGCTCCACCAAAATGTATGTCGAAGATCGTGATACATTTTGGTACTCCCAGGATGGATTGCAAACGGTGTGTTGTGTGCCTCCATCATTATTCTATGCTTTAAGTCAAAATCGTTAGGAACACAAAGTCTGGAGTTGACTCGAAGTATTCCTTCTTCATCGATTCTTGCTTCTGGAATAGCACCTTCTTCACTTTCTTCTTCATACGCATCAGCTCTATGTCCGTAGCTTGAGCGGCTTTAACTTTATCATTAAAGTCGGTTCTACTCGTATATTTGATATCATCATGTGGGTACTTAGAGCCTTCATCTCTATCTCTATCCTTTACAAATCATACAAAATGGGCCTTTGTGTTAACACCATTGCACTCGTACCCGCGTATGATCTTCTACTCAATGCGTCAGCTACTACGTTCGTTTTTTTCAGGATGATATTGGATGGTATGATCGTAATCTTTCAACAGCTCAAGCCAACATCGTTGCCGCATGTTGAGTTCCTTTTGGGTGAAGAAATATTTGAGGCTTTTATGATCCGTATAGATCTCCACTTTCTCCCCATATAGGTAGTGTCCCAAATCTTCAACGCAAAAACGACTGCTGCTGCCAACTCCAAATCATGAGTAGGATAATTCCTCTCACCTTCTTTGAGTTGTCGCGAGGAATAGGCTATGACTTTCCCATGTTGCATGAGAACACATCCTAACCCAACCCTTTGCCTGAAGCATCGCTGTAGATAACAAATCCATCCGAACCAGATGGTATTGTCAGAACAGGTGCTGAAATGAGTCTCCACTTGAGTTCTTGAAAACTCTTCTCACAATCCTCGCTCCAACCGATTTTGTATCCTTCCGAGTCAGCTGAGTTAACGGAGTAGCGATTCTAGAAAATCCTTCCACGAATCTCCGATAATAACCAGCTAAGCCCAGAAAGCTACGTACTTCGGTCACCGACTTCGGTTGCTCCCAACTTTGTATGGCTTCAATCTTACCGGGTCGACAGATACTCCATGTTTTGACACCACGTGCCCAAAGAATGCTACTTCCTCAAGCCAGAACTCGCATTTCTTCAGTTTGGCATATAGCTTATTTTCACGAAGCCTTTACAGTACCAGCTTCAAATGGCGCTCATGATCTTCACGGACTTTTGGAATAGATGAGGATGTCATCAATAAAGACAACAACGAACTGATCTAAATATTCTTTGAATACACGGTTCATCATATCCATGAAGGCAGCAGGAGCATTAGTCAATCCAAAAGACATTACTAAGAATTCATAATGCCCGTACCGAGTTCTGAAGGCAATCTTTGGAATATCCTCAGTTTTAATCTTCAACTGATGATATCCAGAACGAAGATCGATCTTTGAAAAGAATTGTGCTCCTTGCAACTGGTCAAACAGGTCATCAATGCGAGGTAGCGGATACCTATTCTTGATGGTGACATGGTTCAATTCTCTATAGTCGATACAAAGTCGCATATTCCAGTCTTTCTTTTTTACGAATAAAACAGGAGCACCCCAAGGAGATGTACTAGGACGAATAAAACCGATGTCCAACAACTCCTGTAGTTGGACTTTTAACTCCTAAAGTTCAATAGGAGCCATTCGATATGGGGTTTTAGAAATGGGCTTTGTACCGGGTTCAAGGTCAATAAAGAATTCAACTTCACGTTCTGGGGGTAGACCATGAAGTTCTTCAGGAAATACATCGGGAAATTCTCTAACAATAGAAATATTATTCAAATCTGACTTGTCTTTGTTCAAATCCATAACATGGGCTAAGAAAGCTTGACATCCGTTTTTCAATAAACGAATAGCTTTGTGGCTTGATATGACAGTGACTGATTTTAGTGGTTTAGTAGTTTGAATTCGTATGACAGGTTGGTTAGGAATATGAAAACTAACAACCTTACGAAAACAATCAATTTTAGCATGATGAGTGGTTAACCAATCAATTTCTAAAATCACATCAAAATCAAGTATCTTTAAAGAGATAAGATCAGCAGGTAATGTGATAGTGCCAACTTGGATCATGCAAGATTTATAAACTGTAGATGTAACGAAGCTTTCACTCAACGGAGTTTCAACAGATAAGTCAAAGTCCAATTTCTCCGAAGTCAAGTTTAAACGTTGAGCACAAGCAGGAGAGATAAAAGAATGGGTAGAACCGGTATCTAATAAGGTATAAACTTCGCAAGAGTTTATGATTAGCTTACCCGTGATCACCTCGTTCGGGTTCCTCACGTTTTGGCCAGTCACGACAAACGCTCTTCCAGGAACCGCTGATTTCGACTTATCCGGGACAGCCCTTGGAGTCACCATCCCCGTTGAACTTGGTTTTGCTACAGAACCATCCCGAGCTATGTGGCCTTCCTTTCCACAGTTGTAACATGCCTTGGATTATTGTGGACAGTTTGGGCTGATATGTCCCTCTTTCCCGCATTTGTAACATCAAACTGGCGGTCGTTCTCCTCCCCTAGAAATTGTTGTGGTGCTGGTGCAGCTGCTGATGTCTTCCCGTCATTGTTGAATCTCCTCTTTCTAAAATTTCTACTTGACTCACCTCTCCTATTTTCATGCCACGATGACCACCCAAGTGGTTACCTCCTTTATTCGTATTTTTCCATCCTCGTTGGTTATCATCGCTCTGATGACTGCTGTCACCGGTATGACCCTGGTTGTGGTCCCTCGGTTGCACATATTCATTATCTCGCTCTAATAATTGAGCCCTGTTTACAACATCTGAATATAAAAAAAATTTATGAGAGATAAGATATTGCCGAATCTCGGTTTTAGACCTCTCAGAAACATCCTTGTCATTCGTTCCTCATTTTCGACCAAATGAGGTGCAAACCTGGATAACTCTACAAACTTCGCCTCGTACTGGGACACCGTCATGTTATTTTGTTCCAGTCTGATAAACTTCACCTCCTTCATATGACGAATACTTTCAGGAAAGTACTTGTCATTGAACAGTTTCTGAAATGTTTCCCAGGACATGTTGAGTGCGTCAAGCTGGGTACGCTTCACAGACTCCCACCAGTAGTCTGCCTCACCGCGGAACATAAAGGTGGCGAATGGAACATTCTGTTCTCCGTGCATCCCAAGATATCGAATATCTTGGTAATTTGCTTGACCCACGTTTCCGCCATGATCGGATCCGGCTTTCCCTTAAATTCTGGTGGTCCCAATTCTTTGAACTATTTGGCTGTGACAAACCGCGCATTGTTATCATTTCCACCCGTATTCTGCACACGAGTCTCCCTCGTCTAATTTTGCATGAACTACAAAAAGCTCCTAAACATTCCATCATTCATAGTTTGCTCGGTAACGTTGTTTACAGGAGGAATATTGCCTTCCTGTTGCACGTTCCCCTGGGTGGTGATCAAAGGTGTCTCCACGGTCTGATTTACTCTATTATTAACATTCTCAGTTGCCATTCTTAAATACTGCCATAAAATAAGGGTTAATAGTCATATCATATATTATCCCAATACTCTGACCGACCAAATAAACACCAAATAAACTTAGTCAGGTCATACTAGCGAAGAAATTTCCCGTCTCTCCCCTCCTAGTTCTTGTCTCACATCTCAGCTAGGGATCATATCCCTAAGCTCTGATACCAACTGTGACGCCCCCAAAATAGGTATGCATCACCCATTCTGAGTCGCCAAATACATGGTACAGAAACAAATACAATTTCATTATAATAATTGTCGTGCAAAATACGACAACACAATTACTGTGAGTTTAAATACAAATATTGTCTTCTAGACAATATCCACACTCAAATAAGTCCTCATTACAATTATTCAAACACTATTTTACAGAAATAGTGAGGACTGCTAAAACATCTTTCTAGAACCATCACTCCATACCCCGACTAGATCCTGCTATGTTCTCACCTCCTGAGAAGAAAAATGGAACAAAAAAGAAAAGGGTGAGCTCAACTGTAAAAAATATTATGACTAAGATAATATACAACAAATTATCATTAGTATTCAACAGGAAAAAATCTGATAGAATATAATCGACAACAAGTTTTAGATCAACAACTACAGCGGAAACAGCAAACCATTAGAAGAGTCAAGTAGAGAAAGAATTCTACTATCTTCTAAGATTTAAAAGTCCATCATCAATATTTTATCCCTGTAACATCAATTAATAATCATCTTTAACCAAATATTCATCTTTGCACTACAGGCCAAAGATATTCATTTGTATCACCAGTCGGTCATGTTCATCTCAACACCTGTTCATCTTTGCACTATGGGCCAAAGATATTCATCAGTTAATCATTCATCTTTGCACTACAGGCCAAAGATATTCGGTAATATCATCATTTAGGACTGAGGATGATGAAAAATATCTTAAAAAAAATAAATCCAGTGAGACAGAAGGACAAATAGTAAGGATTCGTATAATAGTTTATCCAAGATCAATAATACTTCATAATAATCAATTGTGAAGCAGAATTCAAAAATAAAAATCAAAACATGGATACAATCAAAGATAGTAACCATAATAGATATCTTGGACAAAAAGAAAAAATTTTATTTTTCGGTGAATAGTGTCGTATTCGTGAATAGTGCCGTATACATGAATAGTAACGTATACGTGAATAGTAACTTTGACACAAAAAGTTCCAAATTTGATAAAAACTCATATCAATATTTCAGAATAATGATATTGAAGAAAATAATATCATTTAAGAAGAAAATAATATCCCTTATTTTAAAATATCAGTACTTCTGGTCGGAATACCGGTATAAGGCTGAAAGAAACTTGTTCTGATGAATAGAAACTCTCAAAGTATCTAAATACTCACAAAATACACTCAATAATCTAAAGAGAGAAAGAGAGAAAGAGAGAAAACTTGTTTCTGGTGTGATTTTCAATTCTAACTTAGCCCTCTATTTATAGAAAAATGTTAGCACGCCGAAGCAGACTTAACCTGTAACCTGATGGCTTTACCTGCTACTATTCAAGCCTACCACATTTGAATAAAAATCTCAGCACATTTCTTCACCAACCAAGAGTGGGGCCCACCAATTCTAGAATTTTTTACCAAAATGATAAACTCCAAAAATTCAACAATTTCTGAACCAGTCATCTCGTAAAATTCATAATAAATCATACGTTCATTTTTAACGGTTCAAAATTTGTGGACATATACTCAACTTATATATGTATAACATATCCAAAAATTACCACGATCAAACGGTCGGATTAAAAATTATAACCCCCGCAAAATATTTCAAAATTTCTGATTTTTAATACCTCCATTCCGACAAAAATACTGATAAAAACCTCAACATTAACTCCTTCATTTTTAACCACAAAAATATATCCTCATTTATATCCACATAAAATAAATATTTCCTTATCATACGAATCAATAATTAATTATTTACAAATAATATTACAGAATCACATTTATGACAACCAGGCCGTTCTCAGGAAAGAGGGGGTTTTTCAATAAGAATTTCTCCTTACTTGCGCGCAATTAGATGACCAAACCTCTCCTTAGACAGAACTTTCTAGACATTACCAATAATATTATCTAATAATATTATTCAAATAATATGAATTATTGATCTGATAATGGAAAATACTGTGCAGTGACAATTATTGAAACAATAATAATATACAATATCAATGCAGCAATTTTTGAATCAATAAAATATTGAACAGTAACTACTGTAACAATTATTGAGTAGTGCCTTCCTTCGTAAGAATCAATAATTGGTGCAATATCGTGTGCTACTGTATTTTAACCACCAGTTATTTCAACAGTATTAACGGTAACAACTACGCCGTTAATCATAAACAACTTATACTTGTCGTTTTCTTCATCCAATTGCTTTCCGTTATGGGGCCCACACAAGGTTGCGCCGTCGTACGAATATTCCCCGACAGCAAGAATATTTCACGACCAAACGAATATTCACCGACCAAAAATGAATATTTTATAACTACTTGCTTATTTGAAATATTTGCGCATTTTACCCATAACTAACCACATTAATCAAATCAACCCTTTCTATTTCAAAATAATAACTAGAGAAAATTTAATTTCATTTATTAATAAGTTGGGGTCTTACACCTGGCTTCATTTAGTCCCTCCGGACAAGGACCCCTCAGGCCTTGGTTTCTTGTTGAGTTGTTTGTTTGTTTGTTGGAGTTAGTGCTGAGCTGCTAAGATGTCTTCATACTCTGAACATCTTCTATACTTAGCAGCTTGGCTTTATCACCCTTGAAGTGCAGTTGAGTGTTGCATGATGCTCAGCTTCCTTGGTAACTCAACCACTTTGGATGATCCTTTGATGAACTGTCTTGAAGGTCATTCCTCTTGATACATGATGGGTTTCTAAGATGACTGTAAGCTCTTCTGCTAGGTACTTAGAAAATTTCTCATGCTTGCCACCATAATGGCGTTTGTGATCTCCCTTCTTGATACTTGATGCCTTCTCATGATGGACTTGCTAAGATGACTGTGAGCTCTTCACTATGGTACTTAAAGTCTTCCCATGATGGACATCAAGATGGCATGATGCTCTTCTTTCTCTTGGCAGTTTAGAACATTCTTCATGTAGTAGAACTCTCACTTCTATATTGTAGAACTCTCACTTCTATTTTCTTTCTCTATCTGTCTCTAAGTATTCTTGGTGGATCGTACAGTGAGTCTTCAGACCTTCATTGGTCACTCACTATTTACGTTGGTTAGATCAGTCCACCATCTCTCCAAACTCGGCAACTCCAGCAACCTTTGATCTTTGAAGCTCTTGCTGATTTATACTCCTTCCCAATCCTCCCGTTGGAAAGTATCCGTTGAAAGCTATTCAAATTCCTTCACAGATCTCGAGTTGCTTGAAGTAGACTGCTGATGTGACATGTCATGACTTTCTGACACTGCAGTCTACTGTTTCACCTACCCCATCAGAGATATCACTTTAATGTCTTGGGTAAGTCAAAGACTTTATTTCCTCCTTCTGATTTCTCGATCAGAGGTTGTTCTTTTGCATCGATGCTCTCAATACGCTCTTGTCCAAATATCAACCTTCAGATTGAACAGTTGCCAATGCTTCAATTTTTAATTATTCGAACTCTACGATTCTGATGCACGTCTTCATGGACCTGATTGTAGTATTTTGTTGACTGGTAGAGACAACACTACGATCTTGAAGAGTGTTGATTGGATCTTCAGTGTAGAACACCTCTTCCTTCTTTTGTGCAGTGCTTCAACACTTCTGTTTGCCTTGACAACTCTCAGATACTGATGGCTTGACTCCTTTGTTTTGGCCCCTTCTGAATAGTAAGAAACTTCAGATTTGTGGCGTGTCCAGCTCGCTTTCTCTTTGTGATCTCCCGTTCACTTATCATCAATGGACTGACCCAATGCTTAATCACTTTAGCCTTGTTCTTCAGAGGCTGACCAATATCTCTGTGTATACTTCATCAGTTCTTTCTTGTTTGGCAAACACTACGATCTTGGTTGCTTCCAAGATCGTTGTCTTTTATTCACTTGACAGCTACTGCACTTGCTGACTTACCTTAGTCAGTTATTGAAGTCTTCTTTTGATCAACTTGTGGAAGACTTCATCTCGAATGGCTTCATAACTCAA
Organism: Panax notoginseng; assembly: GCA_016801055.1. Taxonomy (NCBI): domain Eukaryota; kingdom Viridiplantae; phylum Streptophyta; class Magnoliopsida; order Apiales; family Araliaceae; genus Panax; species Panax notoginseng. Next base: position 26,780,971 of record CM029018.1, on the reverse strand, counting down.
TCTGGATGCTAATTGGGTTGGTGCTTAGATCTTCTGTTAACTTGCATGTCATTCGTTGAGTGCACTCTGGTTTCCTTCAGATGGGATGTATCTATGCAGTGCCAACCAAAGGTTTAATTCCTTTGGATATTCTGGGAGTGCTCATTTGTTGAGAATCGTATTTGCTCTACGATTCTGCCTTGGCATTGTGAGCACATCGGTTGAGATCTTAGTTCTGCACTCTACGATTCAGCTTCGGCTGTGCAGACACTACGACTTCTAGATCAGATCTTGACACTCTACGATTTCAGCCTTGTGCTTGATGTCTTCATCTGATATTGCTCGACTACGATCTCTGCCTTTGATATGATCAGTAGACTCTACGAACTCAGAGTGTAGTCTACGATCTCTAACTTGGCTTTAGCAGATGCTCGGTCGGCTCGTAGGCAGGCTGTCTCTATGATTCTGAACATGACTTCCTCAGCAGTCTATGGCCCCAAGGAAGTTCTTCTCGACACACTACGATCCTTCCTCGTCTCTTCTGGCAGTCTACGAACTCCGAGATCCACTATCTTGCAGACTGCGATTCTGCCTCGATAGCTCCCGAGTTTTCCTTGACTCTCCTGGCAGACTACGATTTCTGGTGCAGTGTTCGACGATCAGACAAGCCTATCTATTACATCATAAGATCAACCTAACATGCTTGATCTTTCTATATTTATAGTCCTTGTACATCATTTCTTTTTAAAGACTTTACAAAGTTGTTTTGCCTATGTAGGATCAACCTAACATATTTGATCAATTCATTATATGTCCTTGTACATATGTTTATATTATCTATCAAAGGACTTTACCGCTTTTCTTGATGCAAGCATACTTGCATATTCATTCAATATATATATATATATATATATATATATATATATATATATATATAATATATATGTGTGTGTGTGACAACCCCAAAATAGGTCCAATCCACCCAACCCATTCTAAGTCGTCAAATACATGGTACAGAAAACAACTACAACTTTATTACAATAATTGTCGTGCAAAATACAACAACACATATGCTGTGAGTTTGGATACAAATATATACCAAATGTGACTCATGTTCCAACCGTGGACATCACCTCACAATAACACCTTACATCAGTCAAAAACTGTTTTAGAAATTAGAATCTTTGGGAAGTGCTCAAGGAAACCTTCGTACATGGGAGGCCACGCGTCTAGGTTATGATAGATATCATATGGCCATAGAATTATCCTTGGTTGACCCAATAGACCCCAAAGAAAAACGAAAAGATTACTATCATATTCTTCCCAATGGTGAGTCTTCTCTTGACTTATCATTATCTCCACTGTCTCAAATTGAGAATTATACTTCAAACAAACACCAAGATTATATAGGTAGTGCCCATAGATATACTCAGCAAGTGGATGAGCACAACCCTGTCCTATGATGACACGAGGTTGTATGTCATTAGACATCTTGTATGATAGTGACAAAACACCCTTCCAACGTTGGGTTCGCCTCACCCTATTTTCTTCACCAAATATAACTACTAAATGATGACCACCGTTCTATTCCCATGTTACCCCCGCTCGACCCAGCTACACTCTTATTACCTGAAAAGGAATTGTGAAGCAAAAGGGTGAGCACAACTAGCTCAGTAAAGAATATCATGACTAAAGATAATTAAATTATCAATAGCCTTCATCAACAATAAATCAGAGATTTAGAACATATGGTAAATGATAAAAATTTCAACCATAGTTGCAGCGGAACGAGCAATCCATTAGAAGAGTCAAATAGACTATAAAGTCTATTATCTTCTCCATGTTAAAAATCCACCAACAATATTTTATCCATGTAACATCACTCAACAGTTCCTTTCCACAATCATATGAATAACTCATAATCATAATTGTGACTATAAATTTTTCTTCGCACCCAGGACGAAGAATATTTTCATCACCTGTCTTTACCTGAAACATCAAAGATCATGGTTATACCAAATCACAGTTCCTGTTTATAATCATACTAACAAATCCATCTTTGCACTACGGGCCAAAGATATTCATCAACAAACCATCTTTGCACTACGGGCCAAAGATATTCAACAACAGTTCATCTTTGCACTACAGGCCAAAGATATTCATCAACAGGCCATCTTTGCACTACATACCAAAGATATTCATCAACAATTCATATTTGCACTACAGGCCAAATATATTCATATCTCAAAGAAATATATAATCATTTCAGAATTTATATAAACAATAATTATAACCATGTTGATCAATTCACCTTTGCACTTAAGCTTAAGATATTCAATTATAAATTCAATGGTCATGATCATACCAGTCACAATTCAACTTTGCACTACAGGCCAAAGAGAACCCTAGTCATGATCATACCAATAATCTACCCATCTTTACACTCCAGTGAAAGAGAATTTCAACATCAGGGTTATAAAAATATTATATATGATGATAAAAATAATATGATCAACATATAATTTTAATCTCAAGAGTAATATTCGTAACTCATGAATAGTAACCCCGACACAAAAGATAGAAATTCTACAATAAAATTCATACCAATATTTCGGTATAATGATATTGAAAGAATAACATTACTTAAATTTATAAACAATTTATTTTAATTGTTTACACTTTACTAATTAATGCATTTAATCATCATAAAATGCCAACTCTTACAATTTCATCATCAATAACCAAAACCCTCATCAAAAATCTGCATATACCTCATATAGGATTCTCAAGCCATAAAATCCTATTTTCCAATTTTCTTTCTTCACAAAACATATTTAATTCATTTACTCATAACTAGACTATTTTCATGAAAAATACCAAATCAGTTCCAAAAATATTTCTTTTCTGGGATTTAGCATAATATAGTCCCATAGTGAACATATATTTTTCTCAGAATTTTTAAAAGTCGTTTACTATTTTTCATATGGCCAAAATAGCCGAATATTTAGACATTTATCAAAAATTGTACTTTTGTCTAAAAATTCTGAAATTTACAGAGTATACTTCTATCATATACATGTACTCCCAATAAAAATTTCATCAATTTTGGAGTTAACCACAAGGAATTATAAGCGGTTACTTTTAAAATAGTCTTTTCTCATAAAATTCATAACTCTCAATCTATACATCCAAAAATCACCATTTTTGGACACAATCAATAAAACTCATCAAAATATCATTTCAAATTTTTCCAGAATTTTTGAAGTTCAGAAAAATTACGAAATTGAAATTCATAACAACCCTTAAAATTCCTTACTATCCCTTACTATCCCTTACCTCAAAAGAGCAGCACTTCTGACTGGATATCGGATATGACGCTAAAGGAAACTTGCACTGATGAATAGAAACTCACAGAGTATCTAAATACTCATAAAATACCCTCAATAATCTAGAGAGAGAACGAGAGAAACTTATGTTTCTGGTGTGATTTTCAATTCTAACTTAGCCCTCTATTTATAGGAAAATTTTGGTAGGTTTGACCTGCAACCTGATGGCTTTACCTGCTACTATTCCCACCCACCACATTTGAAATATAATTCAGCACATTTCTTCACCAACCACAAGTGGGGCCCACCAATTCTAGAATTTTCCACCAAAATGATAAACTCCAAAAATTCAACAATTTCTGAACCAGTCATCTCGTAAAATTCATAATAAATCATACGTTCATTTTTAACGGTTCAAAATTTGTGGACATATACTCAACTTATATATGTATAACATATCCAAAAATTACCATGATCCAACGGTCGGATTAAAAATTATAACCCCCGCAAAATATCTCAAAAACCCTGATTTTTAATACTTCTATTCCGACAAAAATACTAATAAAAACCTAAACATTAACTCCTTCATTTTTAACCACAAAAATATATCCCTCATTTATATCCACATAAAATAAATATTTTCTTATCATATAAATCAATAATTAATTATTCACAAATAATATTACAGAATCACATTTATGACAACCAGGCCGTTCCCAGGAAAAAGGGGGCTTTCCAATAAGGATTTCTCCTTACTGGCGCGCAATTAGATGACCAAACCTCTCCTTAGACAGAACTTTCTAGACATTGCCAATAATGTTATCTAATAATATTATTCAAATAATATGAATTATTGATCTGATAATGGGAAATACTGTGCAGCAACAATTATTGAACAACAATAATACAAAATTTCAACGTAGCAATTATTGAATCAATAAAATAAAATATTGAACAGTAATTACTGTAACAATTATTGAGTAGTGCCTTCTTACGTAAGAATCAATAATTTCAAAAATACTATGCAATACCGTGTGCTACTGTGCAATAACGCGTATTACTGTATTTTAACCACCGGGTATTCCAACAGTGTTAACGGTAACAACTACGCCGTTATTTGTAAAAACTCAAATTTGTCGTTTTCCTTCACCCGACAGTTATTCGTTATGGGGCCCACAAATAGCTGCGCCGTCGTACGAATATTCTCCGACAGAAAGAATATTCCACGACCAAACGAATATTCCCCGACAACAATGATTATTTTATAACCACTTGCTTATTTTGAAAAAAATTTATATTTCACCCATAACTTTAAAATTTTATCAATTTAACCATTTACTGAATAGAAAAATTGAATACTTTTATTTCATAAAATTCGGGGTCTTACAATATATATATATATATATATATATATATATATATATATATATATATATATATATATCATAATTAAATCATATATAAATAGGAATAACATTCACATGCTTATTCCTGACATACGTATTTCGAGACAACGGGACCTACGGGGCCGATGCCCACCCGGGCAGCCGCAAGTAAACCCGCGGCTACTTTGGTTTATAAATAAGACCCCACATCAGCCAAAAAGAAAAGAAAAAAAAGAAAAAAAGAGAGAAAACTCTGTCTATTTCAGCTTTTAACCACTCCTATAGTATTTCAAACTTCAATATTCTTCTTTCTAAACACTTGTATACATATATTCTACAACATATCAAATTTAAACTGGTAGAAACCGAGTTTTCAAGCTCCAAAAGCGGTTGAAGCCAGTGCAGCACACTGTAAGATTTTTTCATATTTAAAACTTTCTATTACTTTAATATATATATATATATATATATATATATATATATATATATATATATTAACTGTTTATTGAATTTAAATATCTGTTTTAACTGCTCATTTAATGTAAATCCATAATATGTAAATCTGTGGACTAGATTTATCTAAATCTAGTTATATCTAACTTTTAACCGGTTCAAAAGTTACAAAACTGGAACCGTTGAGCTAGAATGACTAAGATTTATTTAAATCTAGTTTTTTTGTAAATATTAAGCAACCATGTGAGCTTAGGAGCCACGAGATCTAAGATTCAGCTAATGGATCTAGATATGATTCCCACGATGGACCTTTTTCAACTGTACACTTAGCTTGCAGATTATATTTGCAGTGTTTAGACATCCTTAGATGGCTTTCATGCCCATAAGGAGTCCGACACTTATATGTATATTGTTTTGTCGAAGATGCTTCACATCTCGATAATAAAATCAAATCAAGTCGAATACGGAATAAAATAGAAGTATCAAATACCTCAATTACTATGTGAGCATAAGGGTTTGAAAACCTATTTTCAAAACATCATTTCTGCACATACTGCTTAAAATTAAACTTTTATACAAGTCAAACCCTTTGGATATAAGTGCAAACGAGGCATAACACTACTTTCAAATAATGCACTTAGACCCAATTAACACACACACTTCAAATAAATTAGGGAATTGAAAAGACGCGGTAACGCGTGGATAATTCCAAGTGCCATTAATAAGATCCTTTGGTCTAGTCTCCAATAGCGAAGCAACTGGACTGCTCTTGCGTGAGTACTGCTAGTAATGCAATTTCGTGTCGTAGGAATAGGAGTATAAATGAGCCGAGTTGAGATTTGGTTTGCCAAGCTTAAGCTCAACTAAAGTTAAACAAGCTCAAGTGAGTTGAGCCAAACTTTAGTTGAGCTAAATCAAATTTAAATATTGTGAAATTAATTACTTTTTATATACAAAATGTAAAATTAATTAATTTAATTAACTAAATACATAGATCTCTTCTATATTATTGTTAGTTTTTTGTCCAAACATTTCCTAAACGAGTTGATTTTAAACGTTGTATTATTATAAGTTTTGTTCTAAACAAACTCGAGCTTGGAGAGCTTGACTCGTTTAAACAAACACAATTCCTTGCTTGAACTTAACTCAATAAATGAACTCAACTCAAGTCGAAGTTACACAAGCCTAGTTGATTTGTGAACAATTCGATTCATTAAGATAAAGTATAGGTGAAAATAATACCTCCAATATAACCTTACACCTTGCATATAAGACTAGGAGAGTTTAAAACCTTGCATGTAAGAGCAAGAGAATCCAAAAAATAGACAAACAATGAATCTAACTTTTCCTTCACATTTTCAAAAGAGGAAAGAAGATGATTGAAAAGAGATACGTGTCTACATGTCCCTTTCCTCGACTAAAATGAGGAAGGCCTTATTCATCCACTGTTCTTTTTGACAGTAATAACAAAGAAAATAAAGAGACTGTAAATCATTTTATAAATTGTCAATTAGCTCAGTAAAAATCAAAAGGGCCACCAGACTTTTCCACATTTCAAACAAAAATTGATGCAGAAAGCTATCAGAAAAGATTCACTACCATTGAATGAAAGAGTTTGCACTACTCAAATAGATTATATAATAAACTTAAGTACGAGTTTCTCGACCAAATTACAGTTTCAACTCATTGATAAAATCTATAATTAATTTGATGTACAGGTGGGAGAGAAAGAAGGGTTAAGATTTGAATATCCCACCTGCTCCAGTTAAACCTTCTTAATTTCTATGGCCTTCCTGGAAAGTTTACTACCATGTGTAAATTGGAAGAGTAAAGGGACCCACAAAATCGCCCCCAAGTAAAGAAAGGCATACTCACTATATAGTCTAAATATGTCGGATGGTGTGAACTTTTCTCCAAACCTCTTTCCCCCCTCCCCCACCCTCGCCCTCCTTCCTAAATTTTTGAATTTCATGGTCCAACTGTATCTCGTATATACACCGAGATTAAGGTCGACACTCACGTTCCCTCCAAAACTTGCCTGTTTTCAAACTTGAATAACTCTACGGGTATTCTTTGTCAGCGGATATTTTCTCTACTAAGTAATTGACTGCTCCAATTCATCTGCACATGTTGAGGCTGCTGATAAGCGACGGAAGGAGGTAACACAGATTCAATCGAACCGGCCATGGCTTGAGATTGATGTAAATGTGGTTGCACAGTTGGTCGAGCAGCCATCGTCTGAGATGGATGATAAATACCAGCAAAGGCTCCAAGGCTAGCTTGAGCAGGCGAGAAACCAATGTGATGCCCTTGAGGCAGGTTATAGAAGTAATTCTGCAAGCTGGATATATCCGGGCCAGCTGCCGAAGGAGTCCAAGCATGTGAATCTTCACCCTGCAGCATTAAGAGACGGCCTATGTAACCATTCTTGTACAAGAAATTATACAAGAAAAAACAGACTTCGCAGAATAGTATACCGAGAAAGCAAGTCAGGCAGAAAACAGCAATCATAGTAATAGATCCAACACCATGCTATATAACCCTATAGTCATAGTGCTTGATACTTGAATTAAATAAGATGGCCAAATAAAAACATAACATTCATTCTCCAGTAGAATATGTAGTAAAAAAAACAAACTGCCAGAACATCCGCTTCGCTTCTCATATTCATACTATCAGCCAGCAACAATAACTAGAATGTTAACTCTAAATAAATAAATAAATAAATAAATAAATAATAATAAGAAGAAGAAGAAGAAGAATACATTAAATTTTACTCAAAAAGGAACAACAGTAACTCAAACATACTCTCAGCATCAAGCATTTCTCGAGATAAATGAAAAGAAAAAACAGTACTGGTTTTAGAGTAGAATAAACTACTGCAATGGTTTAAAAAATCATTTTTTGCAAAAAAATATTGCTAAACTCCAATCGTCACTTAATGTTTTGCAATTGCAAGGATTGTTTCCAGTAAATATCAATGTATTAGCGGCACATATGAATAACCTCATTCACTAACATATGAATAAACCAACCATCATCGATGAAAATTTTGTAAGATTATTTTTTCATTCTTTACTTGCAGATATTGCAAGGAAACAAAAAACGTAGCAGATTAGCAGAGATCACATTTCAATTTATCACTGACAAGATAGAAAATATCCAGATCAAGATTCAAGATAATCCCTCAAAACGTAATGAGAAATTGGGCAGGATAAAGAGGAAAAAGAAATTACAGTTCCGCTAATTTGCACTTACATAACGCATATTTTCAAGAACATTAAGATAAATAAATTACAACCAACCTGTCGTACGACTGAGAACAAATTCTTCTCCTTCAGCTCAGATGCTGAAAGTTCTTCAGGACCAGCAGAATTTCCAGGAGTCATAGCTGCACTGGAGCTAAAACCAACAGCGGAGGAGCCATGTGACGCATAGCCAGACGGAATCCCCAAGGGGGTCAGTCCTGCATTGGTTCCGGGCTTATATGGTGGTGCAACAGGAAATTTAACCCCAGGCGCAGCTGCAGCTGGTGGTATATATACATTACCAGTAGAAGGTGGCTGGGGGAAACCATTGTGGCCTAAAAATTGGTGGGCATTTTGGGGCATATATATATGAGGTAAATATGGATTATACGAAATGTAGTTAGGAGGATAAGGTTGCCGAAACAAAGGAAATAGGTGTGGAGGTACAGCTAAAGAACTCTGCCTGACACCCACAGGTTGAGTTGCAGGTGGTGGTGTACCTGATGCTGACGAAAACATGGAATTTCTGCCCTGCAATTAAACAGTAGATATTGATTAGCAACGATAGATAACTGGTGAAACAAAAAAGGTAGCAATATCAGATCTCAAAAACATTTCTTGACAAGCCAAGGCTAGGTGTGGGTGGGTGTTTGTGTGTGCTGGGTGGTTTGGGGGGGGAGGTTACACAGATATCAAAGTGCTCATCTTTAAACAGATAAATGTATTGTGAGCCCTAAAAGAAGATAGAACTTTATCCATTAGAAATTGCACGCATGTGCAAGAAGCATATATGCAAGCAGTTCTAACAACTTCCACATGGAAAATAATGCAAGAACCAGCATTCAGAATTTGGCACTGAGATAACCACCAAAAAGTTCTTTAGGGAAAAAAAATACATCAGATTATTTATTTCAATCAGATAAGCTTATCATAATAGGTAATCAATTACGTGTTCCAACAAAACTAGTTTTCAATTGCCAATTAAGGCTACCATGCACCAGTCATCTTGAGATAAATGAGAGTAGGGTAAGAGAACAAAGTGGTAAATCCCCAAAAAATGATATTGTCATTGCTCCATACTGTCAAAGTGTCAACAATTAAAGAAACACAAGCTTCATATGATCCAGACCACAAATCTCAACAGAATTGGGCCACACTATTCACTCATCCTGAGCAAATGACGTTTTTGCTTTGCTTAGGGTGGTTAAGATGGCTCCAAGAATATCAAAATACAATTCCCTTCACATGTCAAATATTAAGCATCACATTTCAATTTCAATGATTCATCAGGGTTAGCTTTACATATCAAAAAATTTAAGGCCACATTAAAAAATGCAAGGCGGTTTATAAATAATTAAATAGACCAAATAAGATGTAAAAGATTCATAAATATACTTATTTATTTTATAAGTTAAAAGATGCATAACTAAAAGCAAGAAGATAATGACAGCCACGTACAGAATTAAAAATTTAAAAAGAAAAAGATATCCAATACCTGAAGCTCAGGTCCTTCGAGTTGCACAGCATGGGGCCCCGCAACTGGTGGCACAAGACCAAAGCGATAGTTTGGGCCTGGTTGCAGAAGTGGGAAATGAGGTCCTCCTATAGAGGACATTATTTCCTGCTTTGGCAGGTCATGATTAAGAACAGAACCAGATGCAACATTATCTCCCAACAGTGACAAATTTTTAGGCATATGATGAGCTTGTGGATGGACTGGACTGTCACCTTCTTGAGCAGTTGAGGAGACATTTTGATTGCTGCAACATCATATTTAAAAAAGCACATATATCATCCTGAAGCAAAGCAAATTACTATAAAGTTGAACACCTAAAGCCTATATAAATGTAGCCCAGACATGGATAAGAACATTAACCCCCAAAAAACTTAGCAACTCAAACAAAGGGATCTAACATGAGGCAGCTTTAGCGTTTGAATTATAACACCAATATTTACAATACTCTTTGAGATTTATGTGGTTTGTTTTGGGTGTTTCTGACATGGCTTATGAACACATTTACACTCTATTTTTCTAATTATTTTCTATACTTGAAAATATAACATAAAAATATGCTGAGAATATGAAAATATCAAATTAAAATATAATCTCCACATCACACTTTATTGGATAAGTTCTTTTAGTGCTTAAAGCACGAATTTTATGACATGCACAAAACAAATTAAAACATTAAAGGTTTAATACATGTGCAATATAATTTAAAGTATAATCTCAGATATATTCAAAATAGGTTATTGGTATTTCCAATAATTATTTTGCTAGTTCTACCAGATCCCCTCAAATGAGCGGGACAAACACTGATGTGAGAGGGAACCTGATGGAACTAGCAATATAATTGCTGGAAATAGTCCTTCCCTAAACATATAACTTTTAACTTTACTTTTATTGAGTTTTAAATTTTTTGCCACACTAAAACAAATGTAAGAAACTAAAGTATGATGGAGTAATGTGTTTTTGTCATATCCTGAAATCTATGCCAGAAGCACCCAAAAAATCTTTACTGGACAGAATTGGTATTTAGGCTCTTATTGCCAATGCTGTGAAAAGCAAGTGAAACGAAAGGTTATAAGCTTCTACAGCAAAAGCATTAGCCTATATTTAAACACCAAATCCCAGTTATAGTCAAAGACACGAGGAAAAATATGGCGGCACGTGCAGCAGGAGAGAACTCCTTACTCAAATATAGAAATCGAGTCCAGTACAAGTACAACAGAAAATGGGACATTAAAAAAAGAATGGGGCCGAACCAATTACCTGAGAGAAAGTTCACCAGCACCTTCGCCAATTTCCCGACCAGATTCAACCACAGGACTAGAGCCTTCACCGCCAAAAGCACCATCCAAACTTCCAAAGGTCAATTGATTCTTAAAGGCCTCCGGGACTTGGAGATGATCAGGAAAAATAACGGACTGTGAAGGAGATATCTTTAGCTTCTGTAACTTCATATCAAGCTCTAAAGTTGCTGCGTTCACAGGGTTATTTGCAGGGAGCGACTCCAATTTGTCAACAGCCACAGGTACAACCACTGTTGGAAAATATGATAAAGGTGACATCACCATCTATGAAACAAGTATGAGCAAAAGAATACAAAAATCTAAAATTACAAGTTAACACAGATACCTTAACATGGTTGTTGAAAAGAAAGACAGGAAAGACACAAGTAAGAAATATATAATAAGATTAAGACTTCTACTTGATGTAACTTTCTACCATTAAAAGAGTAACAAAAAATCTTTTGTTGCCACCTTGTTTACCTTTGGGTTTCGGCACATCCATGCAAGAACCACCCTGAAGTGGGACTACCAATGTTTTGTGGCAATGATTCTCGAGTATCAAGTTGGAATCTATATATCATATAAGTAAATACGTAAGTCAGCAATTATATACTATCATATACTGATTCCTACAGCAGTATCTAATGGTGTCAAAGGTCAATGCAATGCCTGGGATGTGTATCATTTGAATATAAGGCTGACAATAGACCTACCTATTTGTCAAATGTGGACAACTGAGGCTTCATAAAAAATTCAAAGCAACTCAAATATGTAGTCCAGTTTGCTGTTAGCATACCACATCAATGAAATCAGCATGCTAAAATCCAATGCACTAGGTCATATATTCTTTACTGCTTCAGAAGTCAAGTGATTTTTTTTTTCTTAATTCAAAAATATCAAAATTTAATGTTTTAGATGGGAAGGAAACAAGGAAACCATATATACACATTGATGAATGCACAAATATACAGGATTGTGAGAGTACCAGGAGGTGTCAATCGAGAATCCTTTCTTTGGGAGAATAAGAGGGGCTAAAGGTATTACTTGTGAAGTTACAGTTATATATAGTTGCTCCTCCTATATGCTTGAGACTTCATAAGAGGAGATAATAGAATGACCCAAACTATAATTGGCTTAGTACAATACTAATAGGAAAATATACAACTTACATGCACGAGTGAAGGAGATGAGAGAAGTATATATATATCAATAATTTAGAGACAAAAGTTCAACAAGTAGGCTCATACAAAAGCATATGAAATATTGCTAAATTTGACTTTAAAATGATACTTGAAACTTAATTTCGAAGGTAACATAGAAACCAAGATTGGACTTCTACCTCCTGAAAATGTAGCGCCTAACTGTGTTTGCATAGAACATAAACATAAACCACATAAATAAATAAGCACATTTCTCGTCATCTAGCTATAGATAAATTTTGAACCATTTACATAATGTAGTAAAGAAGAAAAAAATACTATATAAATAAAGTTGGGATAGGACAAGTGAAATGCAATAAAGAAACAAAACATAACATGACCAAATAATCATTACTAAAGTTGATGTGATTCAACAACCAAGATAGGAATCTTCTTACATCACATACCTTCTTACATCGCATACGATGAGGAACAGTAAAGGGCTAGACAACATGGCATAAAAACATGGAATAGAAATAAATAGAACACAAGTACCTTCAGAAGGGCCATTTTGCTGGTTATGAGTAGACAAAAACAAGAGATGTGAAATCTCAGACAACTGACCCTCCTCAACGCCCTGTGATATTTCCGATTTTGTTTCGTTGGGGGACTTAACAACTCCGGAGGCTGCTTGACTGCTATTTGCAACATCTTGACCAGTACTCGTCACTAAAACAGGATCTGAAGCAGAGCTATTAATACCTGAAACAGATGCTTAATGAACTCAAATTGTAGGTGATTGGATTAGGACTTGATGTATGATATTCCCCTTTAATTCTAACTCTAGACAAAATAGTGGAGGCAAAGGTGAGGGCGAGTGGTTGGGGATGGTTTTGGCAGCAACAATAGGTGGAGGAGACAATATTACAAAATAGTACTTCACATCAAAAGTTAAACTATCTTTTACAAGGTCACGAATATTACCTGCAGAAGAGCGGGGCTGGCGCACAGATCCATGGGTAGCACTCCTATTAGAGACTCTTGTGTGACCGTTTGCAGATAGAGTTGAAGAACTGCTAAAGTAATAATAGTAAATTGACCGTAAGTTAAGAACTTTTGCAAACAAATGGGTGACAGAGCTCAGAAACAGTGGGTTTTCCTGATAAGATAATAATTTACTTTGTGGCACGAGGTGTTGCATTATTTCCTGTTTTCTGCAGAACTGGCCTAGAAGGTGTATATCCTTTGTCTGTGTGGTTAATGACTCCATTTTCCTTTCGACCATTCACATTCCTCCCACCTCTCGCATCTGATATAATTGGGAAAAAAAATTATTAGAGTGCAACAGATCAGTAATTAAAGGTTAGGTCAAGATATAAAAGCTTTGTATCAATTTCCACCCCGACAAGATGAACTTAATATCTACAGAAAGAAGGAAAGATGGGTATCCAATGTTGGGTAATTCCAATGTCTCCTCCATTTTTCTCTCTTAATTCAAATCTACTTTCCAATTCAAAATTCTTTAAAAAGTTGGAGATAATATTTCAAATGCAGTCATGACACAACCCGGATGTAAGCATTATTATGATCAAATAACCAGACAGGTATAAGAAACGTTATCTTTTCTAAACCAAAGAGAGAGGACAACAGAGATTAACCCTAACTAAGAGAAGAAATCCATAATGGTAACAGATTCAAAGTAACATGAGAAGTATACCATAAGCAACATAAGGAGAAGAATAGTTCCTTCGACCACCCCTAGCCTCTCTCCACCGCGTGCTTGGTGTCCACCTATATTCTTCGCAGGCTCTGCTGCTCTCATTCTGGCATGGACAAAAATACCATATTATATACAATTATTAGTAGTTTATCAACATCTATAACCTATTTGAATTGCAAAAAAGTAACAAACTGTGTTAAGAAACCAAGATCCCAAGCAAAAGATGTCCAGACCTCCCCGGAAAAAGAAATTTAATACAAACACGCACGCGCGCGCACATATATAAAGCAAAACTGCATAAGATGTGTGCACAAGTATTCCACGAAAATTTCTTTTTATTAAGACATGTATTCCTCGATACTCAAAACCCAATGCATGCAGAAAGATACCAATGTACCAGCTATGATGCGCTAACCAACAAAAGATACTCTGGGATACTGAAGTCTCAAATATACACTAATCAAAATCCTAGCAATAATCAATAAATGTTAAAGAACTTATTTGTATATGCATGTCTGTGTTGTGAAAAATATATCTTTATTTGCCTCCAATATAATCCAGGACCTGCAATGTTTCTTCAGCATGGAGCAACTTATTGTTGATCTTATGTGGTAAAGTTCACAAGCTTGTGATCTGATGGTTAACAAATAGAAAGTACACTATATAGAAGCTGTTTTGCTCCATCGGTAATCTGATCCTACTTGAGAGAATCTAAGTCCTAGCTGAGGTTTAAAAAAGCAATTCACGCAAAAAATTACAGTACTTCAAGAAATAATGAAAACCCAAAATCTCCTATAATCACAATGAAGGGAAAAATAAAACCAGATTACCAAGAAAAACTCTACAACACCATTACACAGAAAATGTACGCATTGCTTGGTTAATAGGGTACTAGCCAGCAGCCTGAAGATACTACGCAAACTTTATGGCAATAATAACAACCTTTAAACTCACAAACATATAAAAGCAACCAAAAATAGGAGTTATTTTAAAAGGAGAAGGAAAATAACAGGATAGAAGCATACTCTATTCACTTCAGCAAGCTGCTAGACACTAGCCACAGCTAGTTAAAATGTGGATTAATTACAGGGCACGCATACATTTTTATGATACATGATAACATGAGTCAGTTTAACCTCATTCAACAAACACAAGTTACGTTTCTCAACATAGCCCAATTCACTTAGATTGGAATAAATATAAAATTAAATAAAAACTGAGAGCTATGCTGACAATATATGGCAATAATTCAAACATTCTACTGAAAAATGGGGATTTCATAATCCAGTGGAAACTAAACATATATTAGCATACTTTAAGCTATTCTATTTCTGGTAATAAAAATAAATAGAGAGAGTTAATTTCTAACAAAAAGAAACCATAAGAAATAGAGAGGGGAGAAAGAGAGGACAGTAAAGCAGAATTTATTTTTTGGCAAGTAAGAAAACAGAATTATTTCAATCATATAAAGGACTGATTAATCAATTGCAACGCTTACCCCTAATCTGCGATCACGTTTTCTTTTGACCTCGTGAAATGTATCTGCAAGCAAAACAATGTAGTTGTTATTTTCAATAAAAAAAATTTGACAAAGTAACAAAAAGTAAGCAAGAATGACAACCATACATATATGTATATGTAATTTTTGGCCCCAATAGAATGAAGGAAATATATTTTCCATATATTATATAATAACTTTCACATGCAACTAACAAAATTTTGTATACACACTTTCCACCTTATAGAGCACAGTTTATCTAGTCAAGTGTGTTTGCATTTACTGAAAATTTTGGCAACCAACCAGATTGACCAAGGATTTAAACTCTTTTAGGTTTTTTCTTATTAGAAACATACACACAAAACATGGATTGGAAAACAATAACCACCAGCACATCCATAAAAGATAATTTATAACAAGAAAGTGATATGACGTTGCTAATTCATAATAAACTTAATAAAAATAGACTTCTAATACAATATTAGATCTAATAAAACAACTTTTAAAAAAATTAAGAACTACGAAAACAACTCATCAGAAAATATAAAACCTGAGAAAACAACTTGTCAAAAATAAGTAAATAAGACCAAGAAACATAAAATCAAGCTAACATAGAAAACTGAAACTTCAATAATATAAATAAATAATTTATACTTTAAGCCATTAACTTTAATATAACAAGGGGAAAAACAAAAACTTCTGTCTAGCTGACAATAGAATGCATCTTGATAATGACTCAGTAATCAACAAAAAAGTTTAATAGATGGATTCATTATAATTTAGATAGCATACATAATCTAAAAAAATAAATATAACTAGCATTAATGATGCATATAAGTCCAAAAAATTACTTGGATGCAAAAGCTTTGTGGTCAGTCAGAAGTTTCTAAATACGAAAGATGGAAAGAAAAAAAGGATTCCGGATTCATACATTCCAACCCAAATAGATGAGACAAGACTATATTGAGTTGAGTTATGTCCATGTGAATTTACCAATTTTATTTGCTAGGTCCACAACTTGGGACCAATATATAAGTTGTGTTCTATGGTGTGTCAACCCATTGAAGGGGTGAGGGGGGAAGCTTGTTGCTAATATCCAAATATCACTGGAAAGGAGGACATGGTGGAAAACTGAACATATTCCAACAACCCTTACAGATCAAAAAAGACCAGCATACTTGCAATAACTTATTTATTTCAAAAACAAAAACACAACACAAACCCAAATCAGAAGTCATTGCAGTAACAAATTGATGATCAAACACTGCCACTTAGACAGATAGACAAGCCTGAATAAATTGTTTGACTACAAAGGTACCGCTTATCAGACTCATATAAAGGTTTAAAAAGATAAAAGGTGACACATAAAACCTTATTTATTAGTTAAAACTTCCTCCCAAAGTAAACTAAATCTTAGTCCTTTTCTAGGCAAAAAGAATATATACTCCCTCCTTTGCATAAAATAGTGTCATTTTTATTTTTTGAAGTCAATTTGAACGACACTAAAAATTAAAATTGGTGTGTAAAATTTTCAAATTGAGTTCAAAAAATCAAAATGGGAGGTCCTCTAAAGAAAGGGGAAATAGCGTGTAATCTATGATTTTGACTAGTTATTAAGTTCTTAATATGAAAAAAGAAAAATTATATATTTTAAAATTAAAGTGAATTTATTTAGGTTTTATAAATAACATATATAAAAGTAGTACTTTTTGATTCTATACAATAAGAATTAATCTTCATTATAAGAAAACTTTACACAAATGAAAAATCTTCCTTGCTTTTTTCTCAGCAACCAATAAGAAAATTAAAACAGCACGCTACAACATCAAATCATTAAACACAATCAACAGATACATGTGTGTATAGAGAGAAAAAAAAGAGTGTACCGACCGAGATACAAGAGCTTCTGGGCGGTTTCATTAGGATCCATATTGCACTCCTTGAGCATAGCGTATATGTCATCGTCACTGTGTTTACCTGCGATCTCTTTGATTTCTTCGATTATCACCCGAACATTGTTCGGAATCGAAACCCTAGAACCACAGTCGCTCATTTAGGAACCCCAAAAAAATCACTAACAAAAAATTTACTATAACTCTGTAGCTAATATTTTATGTATAAGAATTTATAAATTATGCATATATATATATATATATAAGAATTTATGTGTATAATTAAAAATACAAAGTTCGTTGGAATTATTTGGAATTTAATTCATTATGGGTGCAGAACAACATTTCAAGCAGCATGTATTTATAAATTTAGTTTATATATATGGAGAGAGAAAAAACGATGAGTATTTAAGGGCGATTGTTCCACCGGGACCCGGGTTTATGATCACTGCTTTCATTATATTCACCGCCATAAGCATTTTTATAAAAGTTTGTGCCCAGTGCTTTAGGCATTACGTGAACAGCCGAATTTATTTTAAATTTTAGATAATTTAAATAATTTATTAGAGCGAGCGAAAAATTCAAAATTAATTATATGTTAGATAGATATATGAATTAGTTGTGTCCCGTATCTTCGACACTACATGGACGGTAGAATTTATCCTAAACTTTGGACGGCCCAAATAATTTATTAGAGTGAATAGAAAATTCAAAATCAATTATATTTTATATGATACTAGATGTGTCCCGTGCCTCCGACACTGTATAGACGGTGAAATTTATCTCAAATTTTAGACGGCCCAAATAATTTATTGAGTGAACGAGAAATTCAAAATCATTTGTATTTTATTAAATAAATTTAATAAAAAAAATTCAAGTTAATATAGTTTTATTTTCTATATTAATTATTCCACGAATACTTTAAAGACCTCACAAATTAATGTCTATACTTAAAGGTTTATTATTATATATATATATATATATATATATATATATATATATATATATATATATATGATCGGAAAGGATCAAAGGCATACCCCTTGATCCTATATACTTTGCATATCCCCTTTAGCGATGGATCGGGCGATGGTTCGGTCCGTCGTTATAGGTTCGGTCCCTCGCTATATATTTTTTGTCGCTAAAAGTTAAGACGACGGTTATCTGATATAACGACGGACCGAATCGTAGCCCGGTCTGTCGCTAAAGAGGTTGAGCATGGTATGTAAAATAAGAGGGTGAGCCCTTGAAATGGACTGTATATATGATAATGTCCTACATAAAAATTCATAAAATCAAAGTTTATCAATATATGCTAACACGTGTAAAAGTTGAACTTTGTTATTTAGTAGCTCTTTGTTTATTTTTGAATGAGTCTGAATCTGACTGAATAAGTTATTTATGTAAGACCCCAACTTTTTATAAATGAAATTGAATTTCTTCTATTTATTATTTTGAAATAGTAAGGGTTGATTTGATTAATGTGATAAGTTATGAGTAAAATGCGCAAATATCTTAAATAAGCAAGTGGTTATAAAATATTTTTGTTGTCGGAGAATATTCGTTTGGTTGTGAAATATTCTTACTGTCGGAGAATATTCGTATGACGGCGCAGCTTTATGTGGGCCCCATAACGGAAAGCGATTGGATGAAGAAAACGACGAGTATGAGTTTTTATAAATAACGGCGTAGTTGTTACCATTAACACTATTGGAATACCCGGTGGTTAAAACACAGTAATACGCGATATTTCACAGTAGCACACGGTATTGCACCAATTATTGATTCTTACGTAAGAAGGCACTACTCAATAATTATTACAGTAATTACTGTTTAATATTTTATTTTATTGATTCAATAATTGCTGCATTGATATTTTATATTATTATTGTTTTAATAATTGTCACTGTACAGTATTTTTATTATCAGATCAATAAATCATATTATTTTAATAATATTATTAGATAACATTATTGGCAATGTCTAAAAAGTTCTGTCTAAGGAGAGGTTTGGTCACCTAATTGCGCGCCAGTAAGGAAAAATCCTTATTGAAAAGCCCCCTCTTTCCTAGGAACGGCCTGATTGTCAGTATTGTGATTCTGTAATATTATTTGTGAATAATTAATTATTGATTTATATGATAAATAAAATATTTATTTATGTGGATATAAATGGAGGAATTTTAAAAAAAAGTGATAATTGTTAAAAAATGATATTTTATCTTTTCTGATAAAATAATTTATTTAAATATATTATTATATTTTAATAATATAATAATGATGATATTTTTACGATGAATGTGTGATATATGAATAAATGAGGAGGAAAAGTATTTTTATTGCAATAAATGATAAAAACATGTTAAACATGTCGGTGGGCCCAATTTTTGATTGAAATTTGATTATAGCCTGTAAAATCGTCCGTATGTGACTTTCGGTCAATTTCTGTTTAGAATTTAGAAAAACTTAAACTTACAAAGTTGTAGAGAATTTAATTTTCTATAGAATGGATATAAGATTTGAATTTTTCTGATAAAAGGGCTATTTATTATGAATTATTGAAGTTCTGGAATAATTGATTTTTGAAGTTTTAAATATTTTTTTAATAAAAATGTTTTTTGTAATTGGGTGGGCCCCACAGAAGTTATAAACATGCTGAATTCAGTTGCTCTTAGGTGGGCGTGAATTTTTTTTTTATATTAATATTATATTAAAATTTCTACTTTGGTGTTCTAAGCATTTTCCTATAAATAGGGTGCTTAGGTTATAATAAAAAATTACACCAGAAACTAAAGTTTTCTCTCTTTATAATATCGAGCGTATTTTTGTGAGTATTTTGATGCGTTGAGTGTTGCTATACGGTGCAAGTTTCTTCAGCACTATATCCAGTATTTCAGTCAGAAGTGATGTCTTGTTGAGGTAAGGGATGTTATTTTTTTTATAAATGATATTATTTCTTTCAATATCATTATGCTGGAATATTGGTAAGATTTTTCTTATGAAATTCTTGTCTTTTTGTGTCGGGGTTACTATTCACGTATACGGCACTATTCATGAATACGTCACTATTCACCGAAAAATAAATTATTATTTTTTTATCCCAGATGTCTATTTTTATTACTAGCTTTGATTGTATCCATGTTTTGATCTTTATTCTTGAATTTTACTCCACTATGGTATGTTATGAGATATTTTTGAACATGGATAAACCGAAATACGAATCCTTAATATTTGTTCTTTTGTCTCACTGGATTCGTTTTCTTTAAAATATTTTTTATCATCCTCAGTCCTAAATGATGATATTACTTAATATCTTTGGCCTGTAGTGCAAAGATGAATGATTAACTGATGAATATCTTTAACCCGTAGTGCAAAGATGAACAAATGTTTAGATGAACATGACTAACTGGCGATACAAATGAATATCTTTGGCCTGTAGTGCAAATATGAATATTTGATTCAAGATGTATATTGATTGATGTTACATGAATAAAATATTGACGATGAACTTTTAAATCTTAGAAGATAGTAGAATTCATTCTCTATTTAACTCTTCTAATGGATTGCTGTTTCCGCTGCAGTTGTTGATCCAAAATTTGTTGTGTGACGCCCCCAAAACAGGTATACAACACCTATTCTGAGTCGTCAATAATATGGTACAGAAACAACTACAACTTTATTAATACAACATAAAAACTGTGAGTGTAAATACAAATATTGTCATCTAGACAATATCCACACTCAAATAAGTCCTCATTACAATTATTGGAACAATATTTTACAAAAAAAAATGGTGAGGACTACTAAAACAACTTCCTAGAACCTTCATTCCATACCCCGACTAGTACTTGCTACATTCTCGCTTCCTGAGAAGAAAATGGAACAACAAGGAAAAGGGTGAGCTCAACTAGCCCAGTAAAGAATATTATGACTAAGATAATATATAACAAATTATCGTTAGTCTTCAACAGAAAAAAATTTAATAGAATACAATAGACAACAAATTTTAATTCAATATTCGCAGCGAAAAATAATAATTCATAGAAGAGTTACGTAGAGAATGAAATCAACGATTATCTATGAATTTAAAAGCCCATCATCAACATTTTATCCCTGTAACATCAATCAATAAATATCTTGAATCAAATAGTCATCTTTGCACTACAGGCCAAAGATATTCATCAGTTGGTCATGTTCACCTCAACACCTGTTCATCTTTGCACTACGGGCCAAAGATATTCATCAGAAATCATTCATCTTTGCACTACAGGCCAAAGATATTCAGTTATATCATCATTTAAGACTGAGGATGATGAAAAATATTTTTAAGGAAACGAATCCAGTGAAACAAAATAATAAATATTAAGGATTCGTATTTCAGCTATTCCATGTCCAAAAATACCTCATAAATAATCATAGTGGAGTAAAGTTCAAGAATGATCAAAACATGGATACAATCAAAGCTAGTATCCAGAATAGATATTTTGGACGAAAAGAAAAAAATTTTATTTTTTGGTGAATAGTAACTCGTGAATAGTAACTCATGAATAGTAACCCCGACATGAAAAGTTCTAAATTTGATAAAAATTCAGATCAATACTTCGACATAATGATATTGAAGAAAATAATATCATTTAAAAAGAAATAACATCCCTTACCTCGGAAAGACGGTACTTCTGACTGGAATACTAGATATAGTACTGAAGGAAACTTGCACCGTAAAGCAACACTCAAAGTATCAAATACTCACAAGAATACGCTCGATATAGAGAGAGAAATAGAGAGAAACTTGTGTTTCTGGTGTGATTTTCAATTCTAACCTAAGCACCCTATTTATAGAAAAATGCTTAGAACACCAAAGCAAAAAATTTAATATAATAATATATATATATATATATATATATATATATATATATATATATATATATATATATATAAATTTTCAAGTCCGCCTTAGAAAATCTGAAATCAGCCACCTTGCACATGTTTATGATGTCCAAAAAAAAATACAAAAAACGTTTTTCTCAAAATAATTAACTAAAACTCCCAAAAATCAATTATTTCGGAACTTCGAAACTTCAATAATTCATAATAAATAGCCATTTTGTCAGAAAATTCAAATCGCACGAGTTTTTATAGGAAATTCAATTCTCTACAATTTTGCAAAAGAAAGTTTTTCTAAATTCTAAACAGAAATTGACCGAAATTCACAAACGGGCGATTTTACAATCAATAATAAATTTTCGGTCAAGAATTATGTCCACCAACACACAAAACATGTGTAAGACCCGAAATTATTAATAAATAAAATTTAAATTCCCTCTATTTATTATTTTGAAATAGTAAGTGTTAAATTGATTAATGAGGTTAGTTATGGATAAAATGCGCAAATATTTCAAATAAGCAGGTGGTTATAAAATATTCATTGTTGTTGGAGAATATTCGTTTGGTCGTGGAATATTCTTCCTGTCGGGGAATATTCGTACGACGGCGCAATCTTTTGTGGGCCCCATAACGGAAAGCGATTGGATGAAGAAAACGACAAGTATATATTTTTTATTAATAACGGCGTAGTTGTTACCGTTAATACTGTTGGAATACCCGGTGGTTAAAACACAGTAATACGCGTTGTTACACAGTAGCACACTGTATTGCACCAATTATTGATTCTTACGTAAGAAGGCACTACTCAATAATGGTTACAGTAATTACTGTTCAGTATTTTATTTTATTGATTCAATAATTGCTGCGTTGATATTTTATATTACTGTTGTTTCAATAATTGTCACTACACAGTATTTCCCATTATCAGATCAATAATTCATATTATTTGAATAATATTATTAGATAACATTATTGGCAATGTCTAGAAAGTTCTGTCTAAGGAGAGGTTTGGTCATCTAATTACGTGCCAGTAAGGAGAAATCCTTATTGGAAAGCCCCCTCTTTCCTGGGAACGACCTGGTTGTCATAAATGTGATTCTGTAATATTATTTGTGAATAATTAATTATTGATTCATATGATAAAAAAATATTTATTTTTGTGGATATAAATGAGGGATATATTTTTGTGGTTAAAAATGAAGGAGTTAATGTTGAGGTTTTTATCAGTATTTTTATCGGAATGGAGGTATTAAAAATTAGAGTTTTTGAGATATTTTGCGGGGGTTATAATTTTTAATCCGACCGTTGGATCGTGGTAATTTTTGGATATATTATACATATATAAGTTGAGTATATGTCCACAAATTTTGAACCGTTAAAAATGAACGTATGATTTATTATGAATTTTACGAGATGACTGGTTCAGAAATTGTTGAATTTTCGGAGTTAATCATTTTGGTAGAAAATTCTAGAATTGGTGGGCCCCACTCTTAGTTGGTAAAGAAATGTGCTGAGATTTTTATTCAAATGTGGTGGGTGGGAATAGTAGCAGGTAAAGCCATCAGGTTGCAGGTTAAGTCTGCTTCGGCGTGCTAACATTTTCCTATAAATAGAGGGCTAAGTTAGAATTGAAAAACACACCAGAAACAAGTTTTCTCTCTTTCTCTCTCTAGATTATTGAGTGTATTTTGTGAGTATTTTGATACTTTGAGAGTTTCTATTCATCAGAGCAAGTGTCTTTCAGCTTTATACCGGTATTCCGACCAGAAGTACTGTCTTTACGAGGTAAGGGATGTTATTTAATTCAAAAATGATATTATTTCTTCAATATCATTATGCCGAAATATTGGTTGGAAATTTTTATCAAATTTGGAACTTTTCACGCCGGGGTTACTATTCATGAGTTACTATTCACGAGTTACTATTCACGAGTTACTATTCACCGAAAAATAAAATTTTTTTCTTTTCGCCCAAAATATCTATTCTGGGTACTAGCTTTGATTGTATCCATGTTTTGATCATTCTTGAATTCTACTTCACTATGAATAATTATAAGGTATTTTTGGACATGGATAAATCGAAATACGAATCCTTAATATTTGTTATTTTGTTTCACTGGATTCGTTTTCTTTAAGATATTTTTCATCATCCTCAGTCCTAAATGATGATATTACTGAATATCTTTGGCCCGTAGTGCAAAGATGAATGATTAACTGATGAATATCTTTGGCCCGTAGTGCAAAGATGAACAGGTGTTGAGATGAACATGACCGACTGGTGATACAAATGAATATCTTTGGCCTGTAGTGCAAAGATGAATATTTGATTAAAGATGGTTATTGATTGTTGTTACAGGGATAAAATATTGATGATGGACTTTTAAATCTTAGAAGATAGTAGAACTCATTCTCTACTTGACTCTTCTAATGGTTTGCTGTTTCCGCTGCAGTTATTGATTTAAAACTTGTTGTCTATTGTATTCTATTAGATTTTTCCCTGTTGAAGACTAACGATAATTTGTTCTGTATTATCTTAGTCATAATGTTCTTTACTGGGCTAGTTGAGCTCACCCTTTTCCTTTTTGTTCCATTTTTCTCAGGAGGCGAGAATGTAGCGAGTACTAGTCGGGGTATGGAATGATGGTTCTAGAAGTTACTTTAGTAGTCCTCACCATTTTTGTGAAATAATGTATCAATAATTGTAATGAGGACTTATTTGAGTGTGGATATTGTCTAAATGACAATATTTATATTTAAACTCACAGTTTTTGTGTTGTAATAATAAAGATGTAGTTGTTTCTGTACCATGTATTTTGGCGACTCAGAATGGGTGTTGTATACCTATTTTGGGGGCGTCACAGTTGGTATCAGAGCTTAGGGATATGATCTCTGGCGGAGATCGGGGAATAGAACTAGGAGGGGAGAGACGAATCCTTCGCTAGTGTGTCCTACCTAAGCTTATTTATTGGTCAGTCATAATATAGGGGTATTATGTGATTTGTTAATTTATTTAATTAACCATTGTTTTATGGCAGTATTTGAGAATGTCGACTGAGAATGTTAACAGTGGAGTAAATGAGACCGTGGAGACACCGGTGCTTACCAACGAGGAGAACGTGCAACTGGCTGGCAATGTTCCTCCTGTGAACAACACCAATGAGCAGATGATGAATGATGAAATATTTAGAAGTGTTTTGCAATTCATGCAAAACCAGATAAGGGAGACTCGTGTTCAAAATACAGGAGGAAATGATAGCAATTCACGGTTTGTCACAGCCAAACAGTTCAAAGAATTGGGACCACCAGAATTTAAGGGAAAGCCGGATCCGATCATTGCGGAAACGTGGGTCAAGCAAATTACCAAGATATTCGATGTCTTGGGATGCACGGAGGAACAGAAGGTTCCATTCGCCACCTTTATGTTCCGTGGCGAGGCAGATTACTGGTGGGAGTCTGTGAAGCGTACCCATCCAACCGCACTCAGCATGTCTTGGGAGACATTTCAAAAACTGTTCAATGACAAGTACTTTCCTGAAAGTATTCGTCATATGAAGGAGGTAGAGTTTATTAGACTAGAGCAGAATAATATGACGATATCTCAGTACGAGGCAAAGTTTGCAGAGTTGTCCAGGTTTGCACCTCATTTGGTGGAGAATGAGGAACGTATGACGAGGATGTTTCTGAGAGGTTTGAAACCCGGCATACGTCAATATCTCATTTCTCATAAATTTTCTCTCTATTCAGATGTTGTCAACAGGGCTCAATTATTAGAGCGAGATAACGAGTACGGTCAACTGAGGGATCACAACCAGGATCATATCGGTGACAGCAGTCATCAGAACAATGATAACCAGCGGAGAAAGAAAAATACAGACAAGAACGGCAACCACTCTGGTGGTAATCGTAGCTATGAAAATAGAAGAAGCGAGTCGGGAGGAGATTTTAAAAAGAGGAGATTCAACAATGACAATACGAAGACGTCAGCACCAACAACAACTGGTTCCAAGGGAGGAGAACAACCACCGGTTATATGCTATAAGTGCGGAAAAGAAGGACATATCAGCCCAAACTGCCCACAACAGTTTAAGGTATGTTATAATTGTGGAAAGGAAGGACATATCGCTCGAGATTGCACTGTAGCAAAACCAAGTCCAGCGGGGATGGTGACTCAAAAAGCTGTCCCAGAAAAGATAAAGTCAACGGTTCCTGGAAGAGCGTTTGTCGTGACTGGTCAACATGCGAGGAACCCAAACGAGGTGATCACGGGTAAGCTAATCATAAATTCATGCGAAGTTTATACCTTATTAGATACCGGTTCTACCCATTCTTTTATCTCTCCTGCTTGTGCTCAACGTTTAAACTTGACTCCGGAGAAGTTAGACTTTGATTTATCTGTGGAGACTCCGTTAGGAGAAACTTTCATCACATCCACTGTTTATAAATCTTGTGTGATCCAAGTTGGCACCATCACCTTACCTGTTGACCTTATCTCTTTAAAGATACTTGCTTTTGATGTGATTTTAGGGATTGATTGGCTAACTACTCATCATGCCAAAATTGATTATTTTCGTAAGGTTGTTAGTTTTCATATTCCTAACCAACCTGTTGTACGAATTCAAACAACTAAGCCATTAAAATCAATCACTGTTATATCAAGCCATAAAGCCATTCGTTTATTAAAAAACGGATGTCAAGCTTTCTTAGCCCATGTTATGGATTTGAATAAAGACACGTCAAATTTGAATAATATTCCTGTTGTTATTGACTTTCCTGACGTATTTCCTGAAGAACTTCCCGGTCTACCCCCGGAACGAGAAATTGAATTCTTTATTGATCTTGAACCTGGTACAAAGCCTATTTCTAAAACCCCATATCGAATGGCTCCTATTGAACTTCAGGAGTTAAAGGTCCAACTACAAGAGTTGTTGGACATCGGTTTCATTCGTCCTAGTACATCTCCTTGGGGTGCTCCTGTTTTATTTGTAAAGAAGAAAGACGGGAGTATGCGACTTTGTATTGATTACCGGGAATTAAACCATGTCACTATTAAGAATAGGTATCCGCTACCTCGTATTGATGACCTGTTTGACCAGTTACAAGGAGCACAATTCTTTTCAAAGATCGATCTTCGTTCTGGATATCATCAGCTGAAGGTTAAAACTGAGGATATTCCAAAGACTGCCTTCAGAACTCGGTACGGGCATTATGAGTTCCTAGTCATGTCTTTTGGATTGACTAATGCTCCTGCGGCTTTCATGGATATGATGAACCGAGTATTCAAGGATTATTTGGATCAGTTCGTTGTTGTCTTTATTGATGACATCCTCATATATTCCAAAAGCCGTGAAGATCATGAGCATCATTTGAAGCTGGTACTCCAAAGGCTGCGTGAAAATAAGTTATATGCTAAGTTGAAGAAATGCGAGTTCTGGCTTGAGGAAGTAGCTTTCCTAGGGCACGTGGTGTCAAAACATGGAGTATCTGTTGACCCGGCGAAGATTGAAGCAATACAAAGTTGGGAGCAACCAAAGACGGTGACCGAAGTACGTAGCTTTCTAGGCTTAGCTGGTTATTATCGAAGATTCGTGGAAGGGTTTTCTCGAATCGCTACCCCGTTAACTCAGCTGACTCGGAAAGATATCAAATTCGTATGGAGCGAGGAATGCGAGAAGAGTTTTCAAGAGCTTAAGAGGAGACTCATTTCGGCACCTGTTCTGACAATACCATCTGGTTCGGATGGATTTGTTATCTACAGTGATGCTTCAGGCAAAGGGTTAGGATGTGTTCTCATGCAACATGGGAAAGTCATAGCCTATGCCTCGCGACAACTCAAAGAATATGAGAGGAATTATCCTACTCATGATTTGGAGTTGGCAGCAGTAGTTTTCGCGTTGAAGATCTGGAGACACTACCTGTATGGGGAGAAAGTGGAGATCTATACAGATCATAAAAGCCTCAAATATTTCTTCACCCAAAAGGAACTCAACATGCGGCAGCGACGTTGGCTCGAGCTGTTGAAAGATTACGATCATACCATCCAATATCATCCTGGAAAAGCAAACGTAGTAGCTGACGCATTGAGTAGAAGATCATATGCGGGTACGAGTGCAATGTTGTTAACACAAAGGCCCATTTTGTATGACTTGCAAAGGATGGAGATAGAGATGAAGGCTCCAAGTACCCACATGATGATATCAAATATACGAGTAGAACCGACTTTAATCGATAAAGTTAAAGCTGCTCAAGCTACGGACATAGAGCTGATGCGTATGAAGAAGAAAGTGCAAGAAGGTTCTATTCCAGAAGCAAGAATCGATGAAGAAGGAATACTTCGAGTCCACTCTAGACTCTGTGTTCCTAACAATTCTGATTTGAAGTACAAGATCATGATGGAAGCACACAATACACCATTTGCAATCCATCCTGGAAGTACCAAAATGTATCGTGATCTACGACATACATTTTGGTGGAATAATATGAAGAGAGAGATTGCAAAGTTTATCTCGAGGTGTTTAACTTGTCAACGTGTAAAGGCGGAACATCAAGTACCAAAGGGTCCATTGCAACCACTTGAGATTCCGAAATGGAAGTGGGAACACATTACCATGGATTTCGTTACGAGTCTTCCCACGGTTTCTCAAGGCATAAATGCTATTTGGGTTATTGTTGATAGATTAACCAAGTCTGCTCATTTCTTGCCGATACGGGAGACTTATTCCCTTGAACGTCTTGCTCGTATATACGTAGATGAGATTGTGAGACTGCATGGCATGCCAGTATCCATAGTTTCGGATCGTGACCCAAGATTCACTTCAAGATTTTGGGTTAGCTTGCAAAAAGCTATGGGCACAGATTTACGATTTAGTTCGGCATACCATCCTCAAACGGACGGACAATCAGAGAGGACTATTCAAACTCTTGAAGATCTATTAAGACTTTGTGTCCTAGATTTCAAAGGGAGTTGGGATAAGTACCTACCATTGGTGGAATTCTCTTACAATAACAGTTATCAGGCAAGTATAGGTGTGGCCCCATTTGAAGCATTATATGGACGAAAGTGTCGCTCTCCAGTATGCTGGGACGAGGTGGGTGAAGCAACATTGTTGGAACCAGATTTGGTACGCATGACTACAGAGAAGATCCAAACGATTCGACAACGTATACAAACGGCACAGGATCGACAAAAGAGTTATGCGGATCTTCATCGAAAGGACGTGGAATTTGACATTGGGGATCATGTATTGTTGCGTGTGGCTCCATGGAAAGGAGTTACAAGATTTGGGAAGAGAGGAAAGCTCAATCCACGATTTATTGGTCTATTTCAGATTCTTGACCGAGTAGAAAATGTGGCCTATAGACTCGCGTTACCTCCAAGTATGTCTCGTGTTCATAATGTTTTTCATATATCTGTGTTACGTAAATATGTGAAAGACCCAGACCACGTTATTGAGTTAGAACCGGACGAGATAGCTGAAGACTTAACGTACGAAGAGGTACCTGTCAAGATCTTGGATAGAAAGGAGCATGTCCTACGCACGAAGGTCATACCACAAGTTAAAGTTTTGTGGAGAAACCATGCTATTGAGGAAATGACCTGGGAGTTGGAAACAGAAATGAAAGCGAGGTATCCTCATCTTTTCGAAACACCAGGTACGTACGTCAATTTCGAGGACGAAATTTCATAAGGAGGGGAGGTTGTAAGACCCCAAATTATTAATAAATAAAATTTAAATTCCCTCTATTTATTATTTTGAAATAGTAAGTGTTAAATTGATTAATGAGGTTAGTTATGGGTAAAATGCGCAAATATTTCAAATAAGCAGGTGGTTATAAAATATTCATTGTTGTCGGGGAATATTCGTTTGGTCGTGGAATATTCTTCCTGTCGGGGAATATTCGTACGACGGCGCAGTCTTTTGTGGGCCCCATAACGGAAAGCGATTGGATGAAGAAAACGACAAGTATATATTTTTTATTAATAACGGCGTAGTTGTTACCGTTAATACTGTTGGAATACCCGGTGGTTAAAACACAGTAATACGCGTTGTTACACAGTAGCACACTGTATTGCACCAATTATTGATTCTTACGTAAGAAGGCACTACTCAATAATGGTTACAGTAATTACTGTTCAGTATTTTATTTTATTGATTCAATAATTGCTGCGTTGATATTTTATATTACTGTTGTTTCAATAATTGTCACTACACAGTATTTCCCATTATCAGATCAATAATTCATATTATTTGAATAATATTATTAGATAACATTATTGGCAATGTCTAGAAAGTTCTGTCTAAGGAGAGGTTTGGTCATCTAATTGCGCGCCAGTAAGGAGAAATCCTTATTGGAAAGCCCCCTCTTTCCTGGGAACGGCCTGGTTGTCATAAATGTGATTCTGTAATATTATTTGTGAATAATTAATTATTGATTCATATGATAAAAAAATATTTATTTTTGTGGATATAAATGAGGGATATATTTTTGTGGTTAAAAATGAAGGAGTTAATGTTGAGGTTTTTATCAGTATTTTTGTC
This sequence comes from Panax notoginseng, assembly GCA_016801055.1. Classification (NCBI taxonomy): domain Eukaryota; kingdom Viridiplantae; phylum Streptophyta; class Magnoliopsida; order Apiales; family Araliaceae; genus Panax; species Panax notoginseng. The sequence goes on along the minus strand of CM029018.1, from coordinate 26,750,119 downwards.
GGAATGGAGGTATTAAAAATCAGAGTTTTTGAGATATTTTGCGGGGGTTATAATTTTTAATCTGACCGTTGGATCGTGGTAATTTTTGGATATGTTATACATATATAAGTTGAGTATATGTCCACAAATTTTGAACCGTTAAAAATGAACGTATGATTTATTATGAATTTTACGAGATGACTGGTTCAGAAATTGTTGAATTTTCGGAGTTAATCATTTTGGTAGAAAATTCTAGAATTAGTGGGCCCCACTCTTAGTTGGTAAAGAAATGTGCTGAGATTTTTATTCAAATGTGGTGGGTGGGAATAGTAGCAGGTAAAGCCATCAGGTTGCAGGTTAAGTCTGCTTCGGCGTGCTAACATTTTCCTATAAATAGAGGGCTAAGTTAGAATTGAAAAACACACCAGAAACAAGTTTTCTCTCTTTCTCTCTCTAGATTATTGAGTGTATTTTGTGAGTATTTTGATACTTTGAGAGTTTCTATTCATCAGAGCAAGTGTCTTTCAGCTTTATACCGGTATTCCGACCAGAAGTACTGTCTTTACGAGGTAAGGGATGTTATTTAATTCAAAAATGATATTATTTCTTCAATATCATTATGCCGAAATATTGGTTGGAAATTTTTATCAAATTTGGAACTTTTCACGCCGGGGTTACTATTCATGAGTATATTCACGAGTTACTATTCACGAGTTACTATTCACCGAAAAATAAAATTTTTTTCTTTTCGCCCAAAATATCTATTCTGGGTACTAGCTTTGATTGTATCCATGTTTTGATCATTCTTGAATTCTACTTCACTATGAATAATTATAAGGTATTTTTGGACATGGATAAATCGAAATACGAATCCTTAATATTTGTTATTTTGTTTCACTGGATTCGTTTTCTTTAAGATATTTTTCATCATCCTCAGTCCTAAATGATGATATTACTGAATATCTTTGGCCCGTAGTGCAAAGATGAATGATTAACTGATGAATATCTTTGGCCCGTAATGCAAAGATGAACAGGTGTTGAGATGAACATGACCGACTGGTGATACAAATGAATATCTTTGGCCTGTAGTGCAGAGATGAATATTTGATTAAAGATGGTTATTGATTGTTGTTACAGGGATAAAATATTGATGATGGACTTTTAAATCTTAGAAGATAGTAGAACTCATTCTCTACTTGACTCTTCTAATGGTTTGCTGTTTCCGCTGCAGTTATTGATTTAAAACTTGTTGTCTATTGTATTCTATTAGATTTTTCCCTGTTGAAGACTAACGATAATTTGTTCTGTATTATCTTAGTCATAATGTTCTTTACTGGGCTAGTTGAGCTCACCCTTTTCCTTTTTGTTCTATTTTTCTTAGGAGGCGAGAATGTAGCGAGTACTAGTCGGGGTATGGAATGATGGTTCTAGAAGTTACTTTAGTAGTCCTCACCATTTTTGTGAAATAATGTATCAATAATTGTAATGAGGACTTATTTGAGTGTGGATATTGTCTAAATGACAATATTTATATTTAAACTCACAGTTCTTGTGTTGTAATAATAAAGATGTAGTTGTTTTTGTACCATGTATTTTGGCGACTCAGAATGGGTGTTGTATACCTATTTTGGGGGCGTCACAACATGTGTTAATCATTTAATGCCACAAAAATACTCTTCCTCCTCATATACTCATATATTCCACATTCATTATAAAAATACCACCATCAATATATTATTAAAATAATATATTTAAATGAATTATTTTATCAGAAAAAGATAAAATATTAATTTTCAACAATTGTCACATTAAAATTTTTCTCTATCTATATCCACATAAAATCACTATTTTCCTCATCATATAAATCAATAATTAATTATACACAAATAATATTACAGAACCACAGTACTGGCAACCAGGCCGTTCCCAGGAAAGAGGGGGCTTTCCAATAAGGATTTCTCCTTACTGGCGCGCAATTAGATGACCAAACCTCTCCTTAGACAGAACTTTCTAGACATTGCCAATAATGTTATCTAATAATATTATTCAGATAATATGAATTATTGCTTCGATAATAGAAAATACTGTGTAGTAACAATTATTGAAACAACAGTAATATAAAATATTAACGCAACAATTATTGAATCAATAAAACAAAATACTGAACAGTAATTACTGTAACCATTATTAAGTAGTGCCTTCTTACGTAAGAATCAATAATTGGTGCAATACCGTGTGCTACGCGTATTACCGTGTTTTAACCACAGGGTATTCCAACAGTATTAACGGTAACAACTACGCCGTTATTTATAAACAACTTATTTTTGTCATTTTTTTCATCCAATCGCTTTCTGTTATGGGGCCCACACAAGGCTGCGCCGTCGTACGAATATTCCCCGACAACAAGAATATTCCACGACCAAACAAATATTTCCCGACAACAATGAATATTTTATACCCACTTGCTTATTTAAAATATTTGCGCATTTTACCCATAACTAACCACATTAATCAAATCAACCCTTACTATTTCAGAATAATAAATAGAGGAAATTAAATTTCATTTATTAATAATTTGGGGTCTTACAACCTCCCCTCCTTATAAAATTTCGTCCTCGAAATTGACATACGTACCTGGTGTTTCGAAAAGATGAGGATACCTCGCTTTCATTTCTGTTTCCAACTCCCAGGTCATTTCCTCAATAGTATGGTTTCTCCACAAAACTTTAACTTGTGGTATGACCTTCGTGCGTAGGACATGCTCCTTCTTATCCATGATCTTGACAGGTACCTCCTCGTACGTTAAGTCTTCAGCTATCTCGTCCGGTTCTAACTCAATAACATGGTTCAGGTCTTTCACATATTTACAAAGCACAGATATATGAAAAATATTATGAACACGAGACAAACTTGGAGGTAACGCAAGTCTATAGGCCACATTTCCTACTCGGTCAAGAATCTGAAATGGACTAATAAATCGTGGATTGAGCTTTCCTCTCTTCCCAAATCTTGTAACTCCTTTCCATGGAGCTACACGTAATAATACATGATCCCCAATGTCAAATTCCACGTCCTTTCGATGAAGATCCACATAACTCTTTTGTCGATCCTGTGCCATTTGTATACGTTGTCGAATCGTTTGGATCTTCTCTGTAGTCATTCGTTCCAACTCTGGTCCCAACAACGTTGCTTCTCCCACCTCATCCCAACATACTGGAGAGCGACACTTTCGTCCATACAATGCTTCAAAGGGAGCCACACCTATACTTGTCTGATAACTGTTGTTGTAGGAGAATTCCACCAATGGTAGGTACTTATCCCAACTTCCTTTGAAATCTAGGACACAAAGTCTTAATAGATCTTCAAGAGTTTGAATAGTCCTCTCTGATTGCCCGTCCGTTTGAGGATGGTATGCTGAACTGAACCGTAAATCCGTGCCCATAGCTTTTTGCAAGCTAACCCAAAATCTTGAAGTGAATCTTGGGTCACGATCCGAAACTATGGATACTAGCATGCCATGCAACCTTACAATCTCATTCACGTACATACTAGCAAGACGTTCAAGGGAATAAGTCTCCCGTATCGGCAAGAAATGAGCAGACTTGGTTAATCTATCAACTATAACCCAAATAGCATTTATGCCTTGAGAAACCGTGGGAAGACCCGTAACAAAATCCATGGTAATGTGTTCCCACTTCCATTTCGGAATCTCAAGTGGTTGCAATGGACCCTTTGGTACTTGATGCTCCGCCTTTACACGTTGACAAGGTAAACACCTCGAGATAAACTTTGCAATCTCTCTCTTCATATTGTTCCACCAAAATGTATGTCGAAGATCACGATACATTTTAGTACTTCCAGGATGGATTGCAAATGGTGTATTGTGTGCCTCCATCATGATCTTGTACTTTAAATCAGAATCGTTAGGAACACAAAGTCTGGAGTGGACTCGAAGTATTCCTTCTTTATCGATTCTTGCTTCTGGAATAACACCTTCTTGCACTTTCTTCTTCATACGCATCAGCTCCGGGTCTGTAGCTTGAGCAACTTTAACTTTATCGATTAAAGTTGGTTCTACGCGTATACTTGACATCATCGCACTCGTTCCTGCATATGATCTTCTACTCAACGCGTCATCTACCACGTTTGCTTTTCCAGGATGGTATTGAATAGTGTGGCCGTAATCTTTTAACAGCTCGAGCCAACGTCGTTGCCGCATGTTGAGTTCTTTTTGAGTGAAGAAATATTTGAGGCTTTTATGGTCTGAATATATCTCCACTTTCTCCCCATATAGATAGTGCCTCCAGATCTTTAGCGCGAAAACGACTACTGCCAACTCTAGATCATGAGTAGGATAATTCCTCTCATATTCTTTAAGTTGTCGCGAGGCATAGGCTATGACTTTCCCACGTTGCATGAGAACACATCCTAACCCTTTGCCTGAAGCATCGCTGTAGATAACAAATCCATCCGAACCAGATGGTATTGTCAGAACAGGTGCCGAAATGAGTCTCCTCTTAAGCTCTTGGAAACTCTTCTCGCATTCTTCGCTCCATAAGAATTTGATATCCTTCCGAGTCAGCTGAGTTAACGGGGTAGCGATTCGAGAAAACCCTTCTACGAATCTCCGATAATAACCAGCTAAGCCCAAAAAGCTATGTACATCGGTCACCGTCTTCGGTTGCTCCCAGCTTTGTATTGCTTCAATCTTCGCCGGGTCCACAGATACTCCATGTTTTGACACCACGTGCCCTAGGAATGCTACTTCCTCAAGCCAGAACTCGCATTTCTTCAACTTAGCATATAGCTTGTTTTCACGCAGCATTTGGAGTACCAGCTTCAAATGGTACTCATGATCTTCACGACTTTTGGAATATATGAGGATGTCATCAATAAAGACAACAACGAACTGATCCAAATAATCCTTGAATACTCGGTTCATCATATCCATGAAAGTCGCAGGAGCATTAGTCAATCCAAAAGACATGACTAAGAATTCATAATGCCCGTACCGAGTTCTAAAGGCAGTCTTCGGAATATCCTCAGTTTTAACCTTCAGCTGATGATATCCAGAACGAAGATCGATTTTTGAAAAGAATTGTGCTCCTTGTAACTGGTTAAACAGGTCATCAATACGAGGTAGCGGATACCTATTCTTGATGGTGACATGGTTTAATTCCCGGTAATCGATACAAAGTCGCATACTCCCGTCTTTCTTCTTTACAAATAAAACAGGAGCACCCCAAGGAGATGTACTAGGACGAATGAAATCGATGTCCAACAACTCTTGTAGTTGGACTTTTAACTCCTGAAGTTCAATAGGAGCCATTCGATATGGGATTTTAGAAATGGGCTTTGTACCAGGTTCAAGATCAATAAAGAATTCAACTTCACGTTCTGGGGGTAGACCGAGAAGTTCTTCAGGAAATACGTCAGGAAAGTTACTAACAACAGGAATATTATTCAAATTTGACGTGTCTTTATTCAAATCCATAACATGGGCTAAGAAAGCTTGACATCCGTTTTTCAATAAACGAATGGCTTTATGACTTGATATGACAGTGATTGATTTTAATGGCTTTGTTGCTTGAATTCGAACAACAGGTTGATTAGGAATATGAAAACTAACCACCTTACGAAAACAATCAATTTTGGCATGATGAGTAGTTAACCAATCAATTCCTAAAATCACGTCAAATGCAAGTATCTTTAAAGAGATAAGGTCAACAGGTAAGGTGATGGTGCCAACTTGGATCAAACAAGATTTATAAACAGTGGATGTGATGAAAGTTTCCCCTAACGGAGTCTCCACAGATAAATCAAAGTCTAATTTCTCCGGAGTCAAGTTTAAACGTTGAGCACAAGCAGGAGAAATAAATGAATGGGTAGCACCGGTATCTAGTAAGGTATAAACTTCACATGAATTTATAATTAGCTTACCCGTGATCACCTCGTTTGGGTTCCTCGCATGTTGACCAGTCACGACAAACGCTCTCCCAGGAACCGTTGACTTTGACTTTTCTGGGACAGCCTTTTGAGTCACCTTCCCCGCTGAACTTGGTTTCGCTATCGTACAATCTCGAGCGATATGTCATTCCTTTCCACAATTATAACATACCTTGAACTGTTGTGGACAGTTTGGGCTGATATGACCAGTGGTCGTTCTCCTCCCTTGGAACCAGTTGCTGCTGGTGCTGACGTCTTCGTATTATCATTGTTGAATCTCCTCTTTTTAAAATCTCCTCCCGACTCGCTTCTTCTATTTTCATAGCCACGGTTACCACCAGAGTGGTTGTCGTTCTTGTCTGTACTTTTCTTTCTCCGTTGGTTATCATTGTTCTGATGACTGTTGTCACCGATATGATCCTGGTTGTGGTCCCTCGGTTGACCGTACTCGTTATCTCGCTCTAACAATTGAGCCCTGTTGACAACATCTGAATAGAGAGAAAATTTATGAGAAATGAGATATTGACGTATGCCGGGTTTCAAACCTCTCAGAAACATCCGTGTCATACGTTTCTCATTCTCCACCAAATGAGGTGCAAACCTGGACAACTCTGCAAACTTCGCCTCGTACTGGGACACCGTCATGTTATTCTGCTCCAGTCTAATAAACTCTACCTGCTTCATATGACGAATACTTTCAGGAAAGTACTTGTCATTGAATAGTTTCTGAAATGTCTCCCAAGACATGCTGAGTGCTGCTGGATGGGTACGCTTCACAGATTCCCACCAGTAGTCTACCTCGCCACGGAACATAAAGGTGGCGAATGGAACCTTCTGTTCCTCCGTGCATCCCAAGACATCGAATATCTTGGTAATTTGATTGACCCATGTTTCCGCCATGATCGGATCCGGCTTTTCCTTAAATTCTGGTGGTCCCAACTCTTTGAACTGCTTGGCTGTGACCAGCTGTGCGTTGCCATTGTTTCTTCCTATATTTTGAACAGGAATCTCCTTCGTCTGGTTTTGCATGAACCGCAAAAAACTTCTAAACATCTCATCGTTCATCGTCTGCTCATTGGTGTTGTTCACAGGAGGAACATTGCCAGCCTGTTGCACGTTCTCCTCGTTGGTGAGTACAGGTGTCTCCACGGTTTCATTTACTCCACTGTTAACATTCTCAGTCGACATTCTCAAATACTGCCATAAAATAAGGGTTAATTTAACAAATTAACAAATCACACAATATCCCTATATTATGACCGACCAACAAATAAGCTTAGGTAGGACACACTAGCAAAGGATTTACTCGTCTCTCCCCTCCTAGTTCTATTCCTCGATCTACGCCAGAGATCATATCCCTAAGCTCTGATACCAACTGTGACGCCCCCAAAACAGGTATACAACACCTATTCTGAGTCGTCAATAATATGGTACAGAAACAACTACAACTTTATTAATACAACATAAAAACTGTGAGTGTAAATACAAATATTGTCATCTAGACAATATCCACACTCAAATAAGTTCTCATTACAATTATTGGAACAATATTTTACAAAAAAAAATGGTGAGGACTACTAAAACAACTTCCTAGAACCTTCATTCCATACCCCGACTAGTACTTGCTACATTCTCGCCTCCTGAGAAGAAAATGGAACAACAAGGAAAAGGGTGAGCTCAACTAGCCCAGTAAAGAATATTATGACTAAGATAATATATAACAAATTATCGTTAGTCTTCAACAGAAAAAAATTTAATAGAATACAATAGACAACAAATTTTAATTCAATATTCGCAGCGAAAAATAATAATTCATAGAAGAGTTACGTAGAGAATGAAATCAACGATTATCTATGAATTTAAAATCCCATCATCAACATTTTATCCCTGTAACATCAATCAATAAATATCTTGAATCAAATAGTCATCTTTGCACTACAGGCCAAAGATATTCATCAGTTGGTCATGTTCACCTCAACACCTGTTCATCTTTGCACTACGGGCCAAAGATATTCATCAGAAATCATTCATCTTTGCACTACAGGCCAAAGATATTCAGTTATATCATCATTTAAGACTGAGGATGATGAAAAATATTTTTAAGGAAACGAATCCAGTGAAACAAAATAATAAATATTAAGGATTCGTATTTCAGCTATTCCATGTCCAAAAATACCTCATAAATAATCATAGTGGAGTAAAGTTCAAGAATGATCAAAACATGGATACAATCAAAGCTAGTATTCAGAATAGATATTTTGGACGAAAAGAAGAAAATTTCATTTTTTGGTGAATAGTAACTCGTGAATAGTAACTCATGAATAGTAACCCCGACATGAAAAGTTTTAAATTTGATAAAAATTCAGATCAATACTTCGGCATAATGATATTGAAGAAAATAATATCATTTAAGAAGAAATAACATCCCTTACCTCGGAAAGACGGTACTTCTGACTGGAATACTAGATATAGTGCGGAAGGAAACTTGCACCGTAAAGCAACACTCAAAGTATCAAATACTCACAAGAATACGCTCGATATAGAGAGAGAAATAGAGAGAAACTTGTGTTTCTGGTGTGATTTTCAATTCTAACCTAAGCACCCTATCTATAGGAAAATGCTTAGAACACCAAAGCAGAAAATTTAATATAATAATATATATATATATATATATATATATATATATATATATATATATATATATATATATATATAAATTTTCAAGCCCACCTTAGAAAATCTGAAATCAGCCACCTTGCACATGTTTATGATGTCCAAAAAAATACAAAAAATATTTTTCTCAAAATAATTAACTAAAACTCCCAAAAATCAATTATTTCGGAACTTCGAAACTTCAATAATTCAAAATAAATAGCCCTTTTTTCAGAAAATTCAAATCTTGCGAGTTTTTATAGGAAATTCAATTCTCTACAACTTTGCAGAAGAAAGTTTTTCCAAATTCTAAACAGAAATTGACCGAAATTCACAAACGGGCGATTTTACAGTCAATAATAAATTTTCGGTCAAGAATTATGTCCACCAACACACAAAACATGTGTTAATCATTTAATGCCACAAAAATACTGTTCCTCCTCATATACTCATATATCTCACATTCATTGTAAAAATACCACCGTCAATATATTATTAAAATAATATATTTAAATGAATTATTTTATCAGAAAAAGATAAAATATTAATTTTCAACAATTGTCACATTAACATTTTTCTCTATCTGTATCCACATAAAATCACTATTTTCCTCATCATATAAATCAATAATTAATTATACACAAATAATATTACAGAACCACAGTACTGGCAACCAGGCCGTTCCCAGGAAAGAGGGGGCTTTCCAATAAGGACTTCTCCTTACTGGCGCGCAATTAGATGACCAAACCTCTCCTTAGACAGAACTTTCTAGACATTGCCAATAATGTTATCTAATAATATTATTCAGATAATATGAATTATTGCTCCGATAATAGAAAATACTGTGTAGTGACAATTATTGAAACAACAGTAATATAAAATATTAACGCAGCAATTATTGAATCAATAAAACAAAATATTGAACAGTAATTACTGTAACCATTATTAAGTAGTGCCTTCTTACGTAAGAATCAATAATTGGTGCAATACCGTGTGCTACGCGTATTACCGTGTTTTAACCACCGGGTATTCCAACAGTATTAACGGTAACAACTACGCCGTTATTTATAAATAACTTATTTTTGTCGTTTTCTTCATCCAATCGCTTTCTGTTATGGGGCCCACACAAGGCTGCGCCGTCGTACGAATATTCCCCGACAACAAGAATATTCCACGACCAAACAAATATTCCCCGAAAACAATGAATATTTTATACCCACTTGCTTATTTAAAATATTTGCGCATTTTACCCATAACTAACTACATTAATCAAATCAACCCTTACTATTTTAAAATAATAAATAGAGGAAATTAAATTTCATTTATTAATAATTTGGGGTCTTACATAAGTAACATATATGATTATGTTAATATATAAAACTCTCTTGTTGGAAGAATTCGCGGAAATCAGTATATTGAATAACCAAGAGTTCAACGAAAAGTAAAAAATGGGATTCGCGTTTTTTATTATTATTTTATACAACAAAATTATGGCCATTTAAATTATTTTAAACACATATCAACATACATATTATATCAAAACAATTAATAATTCGCATAAAGGTTTGACTTTGATACCACTGTTAGGTTTGTAATATTCATGAACGCAATCAAATTGCACAAAATAAGCGAAAACGTGGAAAATCAGAGTTTTAAAATTTTAAAAACCATATATCCGGATCATCATTTATGCACAATTATTAATTAAATGAAAAGATAAAGAACAAGAATCATACCCTTGAAGATTCGAGCTTCCTCAGGTACAAGTTCACCTTTAAATTCTTTTCGCGTTCAACTTGAATCCACCGTGTTTGGTTCCTTCCTTTGATCAACATTAGCCACCCAAGTGTTTGGCCTCTAGAGGTGATCTACCAAGGAAGAAGAAAAATTCAAGAAGATGTGTATTTGACAAAACCCTAATTTTTTTTATCTCTCATAGAAAAGAGTGTACTATCCAACAATTGGAATCACGTATATACGTGTTTTGTGAATGTGTCAACCAACCCCATCCATAATAAGACTCCTCTTATTTATAGATGTAGGCAACCCTCCTTAACAATTAAGGAATTAGATTTTTATTTTAATTAATTAAACTCCTTTAATTAATTAGGCTCATAATCTTATTAGGAATAATTAATTAAACTTTTTAATTAATTAGCCTCCTATTCCTATTAGGAATATATGAGAATACTTTTATTAATTAATTTTCAAACTCCTTTAGGAATTAAATAATAATAATAGTAATAATAATAATAAGACTCCTCTTATTAATTTATATTTAATATTTCTAAAATATTAAATAATAAATATTAAGCTACTTAATTTATTCTATCACCATAGATTAAATTAAACATACTTAACTTATTATTACGATTATGCCATTAACTTCTTAAATAATTATTCTTCCTTTTATGGTGTGACCCTTTAGGTTCTCCATATTAAACCGGTTGTGAATAAATCAATTAGAACAATTCTAATCTTATTTAAATAAATAAATTAAACTATTAATTTATTTAAATAAATAATATTTATTCTACAATAGGGATAAGCCTCCCTAGCGATTAACGACTTTCTAGATAGAATAGATTTCAACATTAATCATAAAAGAACCTTTGAGTAAATAGTTACTGTACAATTCAATCCTTCTACCATACAATGTCCCAATTAAATATAAGACATGAAATTACTGTCAAGTCTTATTTAATTCAATTATATGTATTTCGACTCTTAAATGCACAACTCCAAATAATGCAAATTAGAAACTCCTTTCTAATTTCATTCTGCCTTGGCCAAGGACTACTGGGTTGTCATTTATCGAATCACATAGGACATTTCTGTTCTTTTACTAGAAGCGGTAGATTCTTTATTGATCATACACTATCTCCATGTACGACTTATTATACCCAAGCATACCCTTTGATATACCCTAATGGTCTTAAGGAATAAGTCAAAGTATAATTCATCATACATAAGATACTATGATGATCTCAAGTCCAAGGATCACTTGTACTACTATCACTACAGGAATTCCTATTGACAGGCAAGTAAAACTCCATTAGGTATTCTTTAGCGAGCCATGTTTAGTGAACTTATTCTCTAATAAGCACCTTCATACTTGCTTTAGTGTCTCTATACAAATGATCATGAGATCAATCGTCCTCATCCAATGAGCAAGCAACGTATGCACCAATCTATCCGGATTCACTAATCCCCAATTTAGTAATCCAACGATTGAGAACTATTTTAGTTTTAAGCTTTCTAAGAATTTAGATCTCATTAGAATGATCATCATCATTATTCTAAAAACATTGCTTAAAATTATGGGTTTATCACATATTATAAAGCAGTATCATATAGATAATTAAAAGCCTTTAATAAATTAATACTTTTTATTAATAAATAAATAAGATTGTTACAAAGTACATGCTTTATCATCAAACATGATTGACTTGTGTGCATACTACTTTCATAATGTCCTACTTAAAAATTCATATAATCAAAGTTTATCAATATATGCTAACACATATAAGTTGAACCTTGTTATTCAGTAGCTCTTTGTTTATTTTTGAATGAGTTTGAATCTGACTGGATAAGTTATTTAGACTATTTATTTTATAATTTTAAACTTTAAATGTATCTAGACGATTCCTTTGAAAAATTATAACTAAATCAGAAGTAGTGTTAAATGATTTTTTTACTTATATATACTCTCATTGACAATTAAAAATTACATTCAATATTCATCTTCTATTTATTATTGTCAACAAATTTTGTTTTGTACAAATTTTTTTTTATTTTTCTTTAACAAATTGGCCAATAACCAATTTAATAAATGTTGTTGTAGTTTTTTATTTTGATTTTATATATCGATATAATATTATTAATATTTTTAGTGTTTTATTTATAAAATTATATTACAAAAAGTATACTCCACCAAAGATTGTTCAAAAAAATTATATTTATTTTTTCTTAAATAACATCATTTATTTATATTTACATAATAAAATTGCTCATAAACGCCCATATGATTAAAATAGCAAAACATACATATGCAGATATTTTAGACATATAATTATCAAATACATCATTTATAAGCCTGGCAATTTCCCCCGAACCCGATGGGGTCCGCCCGATATCGACCCTAATGTGACCCGATTTTTTAAACCATATAGAGTTAGGGTCGGGTTTGGGCTAACTTGATAAGTGCATATTATTCATTTATTTTGATTCCTTTATGTTTAAATTAATTGCATGTTTCATGTATATATGACCTTATTAAGGTGTTTAATGATTTCAGGAAGAATTGGAGCTGAAATGAGGAAAAAAGGATAATTGCATGGTTTTTAGCATTATGTTAGATGCATAGTCTTGGCTTGGGACTTGAATTTTATTGTAGAGCAATTCCTTTGCTTTCCGGAACATCTTGAATCGTCACAATCGGAGTTCATTTGCAAAAGTTATGATCTTTTTACTAGACGGAAGTTGAACCTCAAAGTTTGGAAGTTGTAATTTGCATAGCAGTTATTTGGAGCCTGATTTCGACCTTGATGCAGCCAGAATATGTCAAATCTCAAAGACTGAAAGTTGTAGATCTCGTCAATATCTTCGTTTTGATAGGTAGCAGGCCCTGTAACTCCTCCCAGATCAAAAGTTATACTCATTTTACCAAAGGACGTCGCAGTAGAAAATAAAAATTCGTCGTGGCGAATTTGAGAGCGAAAATTGGAAAATCTTGGATTTTTGAAAAGTTTCTAAATGAAGATTTTGGCAGATTTCAACATGGAATGGGATTATTATTTCTATTAGCTTTAGGATTTACTTTATACTAAGATTTATTTCCAAATTAGATTCTATTTCTTTATGGAAAGTAGTTATGATTTGTAATTCCTTTTAGGATTTGGATTTTAACTTCCTATAGGATTTATGACTTTGTCTAGCATTATAAATAGAGGATGATAGTTAGGGTTTTATTCATTCAATCATCTACTACACTCTCTCATCTACAATATTAGAGGATTGAAGACATGAGCTAAGTTCTTTTTATTCAGTTCTAAGGGATGTTGAACCTTATTTATAATTAATGGTTAATTAAGTATTCATTATTTATTCCTTCTCACATGAAATTTATTCTTGATAATCTGATTTAATTTCTGAATGCTATTTGGTTTAACTGATTTGATTTCTGCAGGATTGAGTTGGTTAACGAATATCATATGCTAGATCAAGGAATAATATTACGTGTAATTGATATTGTTCCTAATTATAAGTAGTAATTAGTAATACCTGATTGTGGACAAGCTTTTGAGTATTGCTATGATTATCAAAAGACAAGTTAAACAATCCGAGTTTATGTGTTTATTGCTTGGAATAGTCTAATTCTCTAGTTCTTAATGCTGCTATTATATTAAATCTAGAGAGCTTATCTAGGTTATATAATTGTTAGAATCTTGTGAAGAGCTTGTTTCATTGAGTGACAATCTAAGGGGAGTTTCAGGTAGCAGAGCTTGTTGTTAACGAGGGCTATTAGTTTCATTGAAGGGTAAATAATGTTACACTTGACTAATCCATTGTTGTAAAAAGGTGATACTGAACTGAAGAACTGAAGCTTTTAACTTATTGTTAATTCTTATTAGTTTATTTTTGTTAATTTAGTTAATCAATTCAAAATCCCCTTTTTATTAGAAATCATAGGATAAATATAAAACAAATCACTCTCTGTGGGATCGATCCTTGCTTACTACTGTGCTAATTGTTTGAAATTGTAAAGTTAAAGTGAGGTTAATTTAGGAGTGTAAACGACAACTCCCAAATTTTGGCGCCGTTGCCGGGGAGTGTTAGTTGTTTTCATTTATTCTTTGTTTTCGTTTATTTTTATTATTTTCTTTTTGTTTTTGTTTTATGACTCAATCCTCTAACTTTATTGACTTAAATTTTGATCAAGAAATAGAGAAAACTGCATATACAAAAGAAGCTCTTGTTCCATCACTTGAAGTGGAAGAGATGGCGGTGCCACACAAAAATAGGACTTTAAAAGAACTGGCTACTCTCGATCTTGATCAATCATCATTTTGTATTGAGTATTCTACTTTAGATGTTGCTTTTGAACTTAACTCTAGACTAATTCGTCTTTTGCCTACTTTTCGTGGTCTTAAAGGTGAAAATCCATATAAACATTTAAAGGAGTTCCATGTGGTGTGTTCCACGATGAGAGCACAAGGAGTGGCAGAGGAGCAGATCAAGCTTAGACTTTTTTCATTCCCATAATTAGCAGATTTGGCTAAAGACTTGTTATAATATCTACCTTCAGGATCAATACGATCATGGACTGATATGCAAAGGTTATTCTTGGAAAGGTACTTTCCTGCATCAAGAGTCACCCACCTAAGGAATGAAATATGTGGAATCAGGCAGTTCAATGGAGAAACTCTCTATGAGTATTGGGAAATGTTCAAGAAGTTGTGTTCCAGTTGTCCACCTCACAGAATTGATGACCATCACTTGATCCAGTACTTCTACGAGGGGTTGCTACCAATGGAAAGAAGTATGATCGATGCGGCAAGAGGAGGAGCACTGGTAGACAAGACTCCAGAAGCTGCAAAGAACATAATTATAACCATGGCAGCCAACTCACAATAGTGTTGTACTAGGATGACTCATACATCACAAAGGGTAAAAGAGATTAACACTTGTAGTATTGAGCAATAAATTTCTGAATTAACTGCTATAGTTTGACAAATGGGTGCAAGGAATATGTAAGGTTTTCAGCAAGCTCAACCTCAGTACCACATAGAAAACCAAGAAGTACCTGTCAATTCTAGGACATCTATGGAGGATATGTTCAAGGCATTCATGATCCAAACACAACAGTTCATGAGTCAGACAAGAACTTCTGTTCAAGATTCGAGGGACCAAGTTGGTCAGCTTGCAACCACAGTAGGAATGTCACTTTCTCAAACTGTTGAAAATATAAGTACCATAACATTGAGATATGGTGTAGAGGATCAGCAGTAAGGAAAGTCAATACAAAGCAAGTCCGACAATTAATAGTGAAACAGGCAGCAGTGATGTACTCAAGAACAAATTTTCACCTCTTTCAGCTTATAAACTGAAACTACCTTTTCCCCAAGTTCTAACAAGGAATTGGAAAGTTGGAAAGAATTCAACATGGTATACAGAGTCTAATGAAAAATTTCTGGAAGAAATGACGAATAGGGAACAAGAACTTAAAGATGATGAGGAGTTCACTAGTGGAAACCAGTTAAAAGTACTTGAGGCTACTACTAAATTTGAAGAAGAAATCAAGTATTCAAAGTCTGAAAAGGATGAACAAGAGGAAAAGGAGAACAATTTGATAAGTTTTACAGATCTTTACAAAGAGGATATAGGTGATATAGCTGTGCAAACAACAAAAATACTACATGATACATACCATTGGACCTTAGCTATGGAATTGGATGAGGCACATATTCAGTTCAGCACATATGAGACTAAAAGGTATCTTGGTTTTGTTGATTCTGTTTTTTCTACTGATGTTGTTGACCCTATAGTGCAGGAATCTTTTGATCAAATACAATTATACAAGGAGGATTTGAGGGTTGGAATGGAGCAAAATCATGATATGAAGGATACTCCTAATAAATTAAAATTGTTACCAGTCCACTTGAAGTACACAAGTCTAATTACATAGGATGAGAAGGATGATGTCAAGCCAATGACAATAAACAAGGGCAGCTGCTTGGGAGGCAACCCAAGATCTCAGATTTTATTTTTCTATCCCTTCACTTTTTAGTTTTTTTTATTGCATGTTAGCTAGTAGTATTTTCTTCTTTGCATGATTTTCTTACATTGGGGACAATGTAAGGTTTGAGTATGGGGAGGAGATTTATGTTTTTATTTATGTAGGAATATTGATCCTATTTTGATGGGGAATTTGAAAAATTGATGCTTTTAAATTTTTTTAAAAATTTTGGTTTCATGATTCTATTTGGCTATGTGTTAAAAGGTTAAAGTCAAAAATTGAGAATTAATATTGAATTTTAGAATCTATTTAATGCTTAGTTAGTTAATGAATGATGAAGACTAAACCATGATCCATAGTAGTTGATTTGAATTGAATTTATGATACATGAGTACTTGAATATAAGAAGCATGTTTATTTGGCTAAGTTATTTGTGGAGTTGTCTATTTGCACTGATTTTGTAAGACCCCAATTTTTTTTTTAATAAAGATGAGTTTTCTATAAATATCATTTTTAAATATTATGGAATGAATTTGATATAATGTTATAGTTGTGGATAATATTTATAAATTTTGCAAATTACGCAAGTTGTTGTATAATATTCGATTGGTCGGGGAATATTCATTTTAACAGAAAATATTCGTACGACGGCACAAGTATTGGTGGACCCTACAACAAAATTATTGTTGGATTGAGAAAACGACAAAAATATTTTATGAAAATAACGGCGAAAGTTTTACCGTTAATACTGTTGAACTACTCGGTAGTAAAAGTACAGTAATACGCGTGGTTGCATAGTAGCACACAGTATTGATTATTGATGCTTATGTGATAAGTCACTCAGTTTTATTTTATTAGTATTATTAATGTAATAAAACAGAAAAACTTTTTATATAAAACATAATACTTTTATAAAGTTATCTGTTTTATTAGACTATAAATAGAATATATTATATTCTATTATGCATAGTGTTTTGCATAGTAATTTTTTTTATATAAAATATAATACTTTTATAAAATTATTTATTTTATTAGATTTTAAATATAATATATTATATTTTATTATGCATAGTATTTACATAGTGCCTGTATAGTGTTTGCATAGTAAATTTTTTTTATATAAAACAGAATACTTTTATAAAGTTATTCGTTTTATTAGATTATAAATAGAATATATTATATTTTATTTAACAGATTTTGCTTTAAATATGGATCGTCCGATTAAAAATAAATCAATCTGGACCGTTCATGAATTAGTTACTATGCAGTCCATTCTTCTATAAATAGAAGCTCATTCCTTCATTATTTCTTACGAATTCACTGAAACTCTAGAGAGAGAAATTATAGAGGGAAAGAAGAAAAGTATTCTGCTACTGCACTACTCATATATCCAGTACTCTTCTTCATAAGGTAAGGGGTATTATTTCTTTTGTATTCATGAAGAGAACTTCTGTTATTCCATTATTTATTATTCTGTTGGAATAACCTGTATACGCGGGCTACCCTATACTTGGTGAACTTCTTCTGTTATTCTATTATTTATTATTCTGTTGGGATATCCTGTCTGTGCATTTTACGCCGGACTTGGTTCCGTCTTTATTATTCTATTGGAATATCCTGTCTATGCATTTTACGCCGGACCTGGTTCCGTCTTTATTATTCTGTTGGAATATCCTGTTTGTGCGTTTACGTCGGACCTGGTTCCATTATTTATTATTCTGTCGGAATATCCTGTCGGTGCGTTTACGCATGACCTGGTTCTATTATTTTTTTTCTGTTGGAATAACCTGTCTGTGCGGTCTATCGCATGCTTGGTGAATTCTTTTATTATTTCATTCTTTATTATACTCAGTTGGTTAAAGTTTTAGCTTTTATACTCCATGAAATTAGTGAAATATCTTTGATATTTGCGCTTCATCTAGTATCTTTTCATGGAAATATTCTTCTGAGCATTCTTAAATTTTACTCTACAAAGCAGTATCATGTTGACAATTTGGACGTTGTTGGTTCCTGGATAAATTAATTCTTGAATTTATTTTATTGAATTCTTATATCATTGTCATCATCCTCATGTTTTTATTTTGTTGAAAATCATCTGTGGCATGTAGGGCATAGATGGACTTGGCATGATTATAACCAGGGATTATTCGGTGTAATCATGACCGTAATGTTACGAATGATATGGTAAAAGTCCTCATTGGCCCGTAGTGCATTGATGGACAGTTGTTGGCATGATCATGACCATTGATGAATACACAAATATCCTTGGCCCGTAGTGCATGGATAATTTGTGGTCGTGATACTAATGAATATCTTTGACCGTAGTGCAGGGATGATGTGGATTATTTATTAAGCTGAGTCTCAGCGATAAAAGTGATGAAAAACTTTTTAAATCATAAAAGATAATAGATTTTATTATCTACTTGACTCTTTTAATATATTGCTTATTCCGCTGCAGTTAAACTTGATGTCTATTGTATTTTATCAGTTTAACATTGTTAAAGACTAATGATAATTTATTCGGCATTATCTTAGTCATAATATTTTTTACTGGGCTAGTTGAGCTGTTCTCTTCAGGAAATGAGAACGTAGCCGGGACTAGTCGGGGAATGGAATGATGGTCCAGATGATAGTATTAGTAGTCCTTACTATTCTGTTAAATAGTGTGACAATAAATGTAATGAGGACTTATTCTGAGAGTGGATATTGTCTAGAAGACAGTATTTGTATTAAAACTCACAGCTCTCTTGTTGTATATTAAAGATTGTATTTGTATTCTGTACCAGGTATTTGGCGACTCAGAATAGGTGATGTATGCCTATTTTGGGGGCGTCACAATTGGTATCAGAGCTTAGGGATATGATCCCTGGCTGAGATGTGAGATAAGAACTAGGAGGGGAGAAACGGGGAATTCTTTCACTAGTATGACCTACCTATGTTTATTTGGTATTTAATTGGTCGGTCAGAGTATAGGGATATTATGTTACATGTCAATTAACATTTGTTTTGTGGCAGTATCTAAAAATGACATCTGAGAATGTTGAGAATAGCAATGGAGCACAGGAGACCTCTGAGGTTCCACATATCAATAATCAGGATAATGTGCATCAGGAAGGCGACAATCCTTATGCAAATAACAACACTGAGCAAATGATGAATGGTGGAATGTTCAGAGGTTTTATGCAATTCATGCAACATCAGGCGAGAGGGGCTCCTATCCAAAATGTAGGTGAAAACACTGGAAACTCTCGGACGGTCACCGCTAAGCAGTTCAAGGAGCTGGGACCACCGGAGTTTATTGGAGAGCCAAAACCACTTAAGGCGAAAACGTGGATCAAGCAGATCACCAAGATATTTGATGTCTTGGGATGCGCCGAGGAGCAAAAGGTTCCCTTTGCCACCTCTATGTTGCGAGGAGAGGCAGATTACTGGTGGGAATCGGTAAAGCGTACTCAATCTGCCGCATTGAAGATGTCTTGGGAAAAGTTTCAAGAACTGTTCAATGACAAGTACTTTCCCGAAAGTATTCGTCACATGAAGGAGGTAGAGTTCATCAAGTTGGAGCAGAATAATATGCCCGTGTCGCAGTACGAAGCTAAGTTTGCTGAGTTGTCCCGGTTTACGTCCCACTTGGTTGATAATGAGGAAAGAATGACGCGGATGTTTTTAAGAGGTTTGAAACTGGAGATATGTCAATATCTTATTTCTCATAAACTGTGTTTGTATTCAGATGTTGTAAATAGGGCTCAGTTATTGGAGCGCGATAACGAGTCAATGCAACCAAGAGAAAGCAGCCGGCAAAATGAAAATACCAATGGTAACAACCATCGAAGCGGTGACAATAAACGTGGTGGGAATCAATATGCCAGCACCAACACCCGTTGTTAAGGAAGGAGAATGACCACCTATTATATGCTTCAAATGTGGAGGGGAGGGACATATCAGTCCAAACTGCGCAATGCCATCCAAAGCGTGTTATAATTGTGGAAGAGAAGGTCACCTAGCCCGATTTTGTCGTGCACTGAAGACAAGTTCAGTTAGAACGGTGACACAAAATACCGTCTCAGACAACTCAAAACCAGTAGTTCAAGGGAGAGCGTTTGTTGTGACCTCCCAAAAAGCAAAGAAACCGAACGAGGTCATCACGGGTAAGCTTATCATAAACTCTAGCGAAGTCTATACCTTATTTGATACCGGTTCTACCCATTCTTTTATTTCTCTTACTTGCGCTCAACGATTAAATTTGACTCCGGAGAAATTAGACTTTGACTTATCTATGGAAACTCCGTTGGGAGAAATCTTCATTACATCCACTATTTATAAGTCTTGTTTGGTTCAAATCAGTACCCTCACATTACCTGTCGATCTTATTTCATTGAAAATACTTACATTTGATGTGATTCTAGGGATTGATTGGTTATCTACTCATCATGCTAAAATTGATTATTTTCGTAAAGTTGTTAGCTTTCATATTTCTAATCAACCTATTATGCGAATTCAAGCGACCAAATCATTAAAATCAATCACGGTCATCTCAAGCCATAAAGCTACTCGTTTATTGAAAAACGGATGTCAAGCTTTCTTAGCTCATGTCACAGATCTAAATAAAAATACGTCAGTTTTAAATGATATTTCTATTGTTAATGAATTTCCTGACGTATTCCCTGAAGAACTTCCTGGCCTACCCCCAGAGCGTGAAATTGAATTTTGTATTGACCTTGAACCCGGTATAAAACCCATTTCCAAAGCCCCATATCGGATGGCTCCTATTGAACTTCAGGAGTTAAAGACCCAATTACAGGAATTATTAGATATCGGTTTCATTCGACCTAGCACTTCTCCTTGGGGTGCTCCTATTCTATTCGTGAAGAAGAAAGATAGAAGTATGCGACTTTGTATTGATTATCGGGAGTTGAATCATGTCACCATAAAAAATAAGTACTGTTGCCTCGCATTGATGACCTATTTGACCAGATGCAAGGAGCACAATTCTTTTCAAAGATCGATCTTCGTTCTGGATATAATCAGCAGAAGGTTAGAACTGAGGTTATTCTAAAGACTGCCTTCAGAACTCGGTATGGGCATTATGAATTCTTAGTCATGTCTTTTGGATTGACTAATGCTCCTGCTGCCTTCATGGATATGATGAACCGAGTATTCAAGGAATATTTGGATCACTTTGTGGTCGTCTTTATTGATAACATCCTTATTTATTCCAAAAGTCGTGAAGATCATGAGCAACACTGGAGGCTGATACTCCAAAAGCTTCGTGAAAACAAACTTTATGCCAAGTTGAAGAAATGCGAGTTCTAGCTTGAAGAAGTGGCATTCCTTGGGCACGTAGTATCAAGTCATGGAATATCTGTTGACCAGGCAAAGATTGAAGCTATTCAAAGCTAGGAGTAACCCAAATCAGTGGCTGAGGTACGTATCTTTCTCGGCTTAGCTGGTTATTATCGGAGATTCATGGAAGGATTTTCTCGAATCGCTACTCCACTAACTCAGCTGACTCGGAAAGATACAAAATTTAGTTGGAGCGAGGAATGTGAGAATAGTTTTCAAGAACTCAAGAGAAGACTCATTTCAGCACCTGTTCTGACCATACCATCTGGCTTGGAGGGATTTGTCATCTACAGTGATACTTCGGGAAAAGGGCTAGGATGTGTTCTCATGTAACATGAGAAAGTCATAGCCTATGCCTCTCGATAACTCAAAGAATATGAGAGGAATTATCCTACTCATGATCTAGAGTTGGCAACTGTTGTCTTCGCACTTAAGATTTGGAGGCATTACTTGTATGGGGAGAAAGTGGATCTCTTTACGGATCATAAAAACCTCAAATATTTCTTCACCCAAAAGGAACTTAACATGCGGCAAAGAACTTGGCTTGAAATGTTGAAAGATTATGATCATACCCTCTAATACCATCCTGGAAAAGCGAACGTGGTAGCTGACGCATTGAGTAGAAGATCATATACGGGTACGAGTGCGATATTGTCAACGCAAAGGCCCATTTTATGTGACTTGCAAAGGATGGAGATAGAGTTAAAGACTCCAGGGGCCTATGTAATGATAACGAATATACGAGTAGAACCGACTTTAATTGATAAAGTTAAAGCTGCTCAAGCTACAGACCTGAAGCTGATGCGTATGAGGAAGAAGGTGCAAGAAGGTGCTATGCCGGAAGTAAAAATCGATGAGGAAGGAATACTTCGAGTCAACTCCATACTTTGTGTTCCTAACGACCCTGATTTAAAGTATAACATCATGATGGAGGCGCACAACACACCGTTTGCAATCCATCCTGGGAGTACCAAAATGTATCATGATCTTCGATATACATTTTGGTGGGACAATATGAAGAGAGAGATAGCGCTATTTATCTCAAGGTGTCTAACGTGTCAACGAGTCAAGGCGGAGCATCAAGTACCAAAAGGTCCATTGCAACCACTTGAAATTCCAGAATGGAAGTGGGAGCACATTACCATGGATTTCGTTACCGGTCTTCCCAAGGTTTCTCAAGGCATAGATGCGATTTGGGTCATTATTGATAGGTTGACCAAGTCGGCTCATTTCTTACCTATACGAGAAACTTATACACTTGAACGTCTTACTCGTATGTACATAAACGAGATTGTAAGATTGCATGGTATGCCAGTATCTATAGTTTCTGATCGAGACCCAAGATTCACTTCACGATTTTGGGTTAGTTTGCAGAAAACTATGGGCACGGATTTACGATTTAGTTCGGCATATAATCCTTAAACGGACGGGCAGTAGGAGAGGACTATTCAAACTCTTGAAGATCTATTAAGACTCTGTGTCCTTGATTTCAAGGAAAGTTGGGACAAGTTCTTACCATTGGTGGAGTTTTCCTACAACAACAACTATCAAGCAAGTATTGGCATGGCTCCATTCGAAGCGTTGTATGGAAGAAAGTGTCGTTCTCTAGTATGCTGGGATGAGGTGGGTGAAGCAATGTTGTTGGGACCGAAGTTGGTACGTATGACTACAGAAAAGATTCAAACGATCCGACAACGTACAAAAACCTCACACGATCGACAAAAGTGTTATGCTGATCTTCATCGAAAGGACGCGGAATTTGATATTGGAGATCATGTGTTGTTACGTGTTGCTCCATGGAAAGGAGTTACGAGATTTGAAAAGAGAGGAAGGCTTAATCCTCGATTCATTGACCCATTTTTAATCCTTGATCGAGTAAGAACTGTGGCCTATAGACTCCCTTTACCGCCAAGTATGTCTCGTGTTCATAACGTTTTTCACATATCTATGTTACGTAAATATGTGAAAGACCCGCACCGCATTATTGAGTTAGAACCGGACGAAATAGCGGAAGATTTAACGTATGAAGAGGTTTCTGTTAAAATCTTGGATAAGAAGGATCATGTTCTACGCTCCAAGGTTATACCTCAAGTCAAAGTTTTGTGGAGGAACCACGATGTTGAGGAAATGACCTGGGAGTTAGAATCTGAAATAAAATCAAGGTATCCTTACCTCTTCGATATATCAGGTACGTACCCTAATTTCGAGGGCAAAATTTTATAAGAAGGGGAGGTTGTAAGACCCCAATTTTTTTTTATTAAAGATGAGTTTTCTATAAATATCATTTTAAAATATTATGGAATGAATTTGATATAATGTTATAGTTGTGGATAATATTTATAAATTTTGCAAAGTACGCAAGTTGTTGTATAATATTCTATTGGTCGGGGAATATTCGTTTTAACAGGGAATATTCGTACGACGGCACAATCATTGGTGGACCCCACAACAAAATTATTGTCGGATTGAGAAAACAACAAAAATATTTTATGAAAATAATGATTGAAGTTTTACCGTTAATACTGTTGAATTACTCGGTAGTAAAAGTACAGTAATACGCGTGGTTGCATAGTAGCACACGGTATTGATTATTGATGCTTATATGATAAGTCACTCAATTTTGTTTTATTAGTATTATTAATGTAATAAAACAGAAAAGCTTTTTATATAAAATAGAATACTTTTATAAAGTTATCTGTTTTATTGGACTATAAATATAATATATTATATTCTATTATGCATAGTATTTTGCATAGTAAAATCTGTTTATATAAAATAGAATACTTTTATAAAGTTATTTGTTTTATTAGATTTTAAATAGAATATATTATATTTTATTATGCATAGTATTTGCATAGTGCCTGCATAGTGTTTACATAGTAAAATCTTTT
Organism: Panax notoginseng; assembly: GCA_016801055.1. Classification (NCBI taxonomy): domain Eukaryota; kingdom Viridiplantae; phylum Streptophyta; class Magnoliopsida; order Apiales; family Araliaceae; genus Panax; species Panax notoginseng. Next base: position 26,725,570 of record CM029018.1, on the reverse strand, counting down.
TATATAAAATAGAATACTTTTATAAAGTTATTCGTTTTATTAGATTATAAATAGAATATATTATATTTTATTTAGAAGATTTTGCTTTGAATATGGATCGTCCGATTAAAAGTAAATCAATCTGGACCGTTCATGAATTAGTTACTATGCAGTCCATTCTTCTATAAATAGAAGCTCATTCCTTTATTATTTCTTACGAATTCATTGAAACTCTAGAGAGAGAAATTATAGAGGAAAAGAAGAAAAGTATTTTGCTACTGCACTACTCATATATCTAGTACTCTTCTTCTTAAGGTAAGGGGTATTATTTCTTTTGTATTCATGAAGAGAACTTCTGTTATTCCATTATTTATTATTCTGTTGGAATAACCTGTATATGCGGGCTACCCTATACTTGGTGAACTTCTTCTGTTATTCCATTATTTATTATTCTGTTGGAATATCCTGTCTATGCGTTTTACGCCGGACTTGGTTCCGTCTTTATTATTCTGTTAGAATATCATATCTGTGTATTTTACGCCGGACCTGGTTCCGTCTTTATTATTCTATTGGAATATCCTGTCTGTGCATTTTACGCCGGACCTGGTTCTGTCTTTATTATTCTGTTGGAATATCCTGTCTGTGCATTTACGTCAGACCTGGTTCCATTATTTATTATTCTGTCGGAATATCCTGTCGGTGCGTTTACGCATGACCTGGTTCCATTATTTATTTTTCTGTTAGAATAACATGTCTGTACGGTCTATCGCATGCTTGGTGAATTCTTTTGTTATTCCATTCTTTATTATACTCAGTTGGTTAAAGTTTTGGCTTTTATACTCCATAAAATTAGTGGAATATCTTTGATATTTGCGCTTCATCCAGTATCTTTTCGTGGAAATATTCTTCTGAATATTCTTAAATTTTACTCTACAAAGCAGTATCATGTTGACAATTTGGACGTTATTGGTTCTTGGATTAATTAATTCTTGAACTTGTTTTATTGAATTCTTATATCACTGTCATCATCCTCATGTTTATATTTTGTTGAAAGTCATCTATGGCATGTAGTGCATAGATGGACTTGGTATGATTATAACCAGGGATTATTCGGTGTAATCATGATCGTAATGTTACGAATGATGTGGTAAAAGTCCTCATTGGCCCGTAGTGTATTGATGGACAGTTATTGGCATGATCATAACCATTGATGAATACACAAATATCCTTGGCCCGTAGTGCATGGATAATTTGTGGTCGTGATACTAATGAATATCCTTGGCCGTAGTGCAGGGATGATGTGGATTATTTATTAAGCTGAGTATCAGTGATAAAAGTGATGAAAAACCATTTAAATCATAAAAAATAGTAGATTTTATTCTTTACTTGACTTTTTTAATGGATTGCTTGTTCCGCTGAAGTTAAACTTGATGTCTATTGTATTTTATCAGTTTAACATTGTTGAAGACTAATAATAATTTATTCTGCATTATCTTAGTCATAATATTTCTTACTGGGCTAGTTGAGCTCACTCTTTCTTTCACTGTTCTCTTCAGGAAATGAGAACGTAGCCGGGACTAGTGGGGAACGGAGTGACGGTCCAGATGATAGTATTAGTAGTTCTTACTATTCTGTTAAATAATGCGACAATAAATGTAATGATGACTTATTCTGAGAGTGAATATTGTCTAGAAGACAGTATTTGTATTAAAACTCACAGCTCTCTTGTTGTATATTAAAGATTGTATTTGTATTCTGTACCATGTATTTGGCGACTCAGAATAGGTGATGTATACCTATTTTGGGGGCGTCACAGATTTCATAACATAGAACTGTTTAACTTGCTTATATTGTTGCAGAACCATGTGAAAAAATGATGAATGGAATAAAGAAAAAAAAAGAAGGAAAAAATGAAAATTGAAAATCTGCTTCAATGTTCATTGTGCGAAATGACTGGGTATCCAAGCTTCGGGAAGCATTGATATTCACGCTGAAAAGTGTGATGGATAAAAGTAGCTTGACTAGTCGACTTTTGTGGCCTTTGTTACTTGAATAAGTAAGCCCTAGGGGTGTCTCTACACCTAGCGCCCTAAGATCATCTGGTTTGGGAGTCGTTAGTGGAAAGTTCACTAATGGGTAACTCTGAAAAGCCTAAGAAAAGGAGACATTGCACATGTCAAGAAAAGAAAAAAAAATGAGAAAAGCATAAAAATACATTCATCTGTGCTAAAGAAAAGGTTCTATGAAAAAATTAAAAAGCAAGAAAAATTTATTCTTGGTTGTGAGTCAGTGTACACAGTTTTTGTTCCATAATAACCAAGTTGAGTAAGTATGTGGACTATAGGAAAGTTTCTTATGTGGTTATAGGTTGGTTTAATGAAGTTCATTGGTGAAATGGTAAGGTTGTTCATTGTGAGTTAACTGATGAGACATTGATTAAATTTCTGTGAGTTTAGTGTATTTGTATCTTGAAATCTTTTGACATAATGGTTGAATAGAATTTTTCTAGAAATCAAACTTTTGGTTTACACGAGGACGTGTAAAGGCTAAGTGTGGGGGAATTTGATGAGTGCATATTATTCATTTATTTTGATTCTTTTATGTTTAAATTAATTGCATGTTTCATGTGTATATGAGCTTATTAAGGTGTTTAATGATTTCAAGAAGAATTGGAGCTGAAATGAGGAAAAAGGATAATTGCAGGGTTTTTAGCATTATGTTGGATGCATGGTCTTGGCTTGGGACTTGAATTTTATTGTAGAGTTATTCCTTAGCTTTCTAGAACATCTTGAATCGTCCCAATTGGAGTTCATATGAAAAAAGTTATGATCTTTTTACCATACCGAAGTTGAACCTCAAAGTTTGGAAGTTGCAATTTGTATCGCAGTCACTTGGAGCCTGATTTTTACCTTGATAAAACCAGAATATGTCAAATCTCAAAGAATAAAAGTTGTAGATCTTGTCGATATCTTCGTTTTGATAGGTAGCCGGCCCCATAACTCCTCACAGATCAAAAGTTATGCTCGTTTTACCAAAGGACGTCGCAACAGAAAATGAAAATTCGCCCCCAACGAATTTGAGCGCGAAAATTGGAAAATTTTGAATTTTTGAAAAGTTTCTAAATGCAGATTTTGGCAGATTTTAACATGGAATGAGATTATTATTTCTATTAGCTTTAGGATTTATTTTATACTAAGATTTATTTCTAAATTAGATTCTATTTCTTTATGGAAAGTACTTATGATTTGTAATTTCTTTTAGGATTTGGATTTTAACTTCCCATAGGATTTATGACTTTGTCTAGCATTATAAATAGATGATGATAGTTAGGGTTTTATTCATTCAATCATCTACTACATTCTCTCATCTACAATATTAGAGGATTGAAGACATGAGCTAAGTTCTTTTTATTCAGTTCTAAGGGATGTTGAACCTTATTTATAATTAATGGTTAATTAAGTATTCATTATTTATTTCTTCTCACATGAAATTCATTCTTGATAATCTGATTTAATTTCTGAATGTTATTTGGCTTAACTGATTTGATTTCTACAGGATTAAGTTGGTTAACGAATATCATATGCTAGACCAAGAAATAATATTACGTGTAATTGATATTATTCTTAATCTCAAGTAGTAATTAGTAATACCTGATTGTGGACAAGCTTTTGAGTATTGCTATAATTATCAGAAGACAAGTTAAACAATTCGAGCTTATGTGTTTGTTGCTTAGAATAGTCTAATTTTCTAGTTCTTAATGCTGCTATTATATTAAATCTAGAGAGCTTATCTAGGTTATATAATTGTTAGAATCTTGTGAAGAGCTTGTTTCATTGAGTGATAATCTAAGGGGAGTTTCGGGTAGCAGAGCTTGTTGTTGCCTAGGGCTACTAGTTTCATTGAAGGGTAAATAATGTTACACTTGACTAATCCATTGTTGTAAAAAGGTAATACTGAACTGAATAACTGAAGCTTTTTTACTTATTGTTAATTCTTATTAGTTTATTTTTGTTAATTTAGTTAATCAATTCAAAATCCCATTTTTATTAGAAATCATAGGATAAATATAAAACAAATCACTCTCTGTGGGATAGATCCTTGCTTACTACTGTGCTAATTATTTGAATTTGTAAAGTGAAAGTGAGGTTAATTTAGAAGTGTAAACGACAGCTCCTATAACCCTTTCACCCTAACCCGATTATATGTATATACATAATTTATTTAAAATTAGCATTCTGTATATATAGAATTATGTACTTATTTAAATTATTTTATTATAAATTCATAGCATTTGTAATACAATATGTTGTTAGTTATAGAAATGTTGCATGTTGTTTGATTTTGAATTAAAAATAATTGTACAAAATAATATAAAAGAAATTAGAAAATTTAATTTGAAAAAAATGTAAGTAATCGGGTAAACGGGGCGGGGGCGGGGGCGGGTAGGGTCAAGTTGGGTTCTGTGGATTGCTCCTTATTAGCAATGCAGATATGGGGAGGGCTCCCTTGGACCATACCTGCGCCGTTTTTAGGCCTAATCATTTCATTTCGTATTCAGAACTTTTACTTCATTCAGCTCATTCAAATTCTTTTATACAATCAAAAATTTGTATTCAGTTTTATCAAACAGTTTCGCGTACTTGTTTGTGACAAGGGACCATGTTTTCAATTTGGTTCACACCTAGTGTTAGCCTTTTAGTGGATTGATACAGATTTGGTATACTAGATAGCCAGGCAGCGTGCCAACACTTAGCCTTGACACTCAACTTGTGTGGGGGTAAGACAGCTTTGACACTCAACTCGTGGGGCAAATTTGGGCTTTGGCTAAACTAGTATATCGAGGGGGTACATCCGTAAAGTCCACTCAGGTCATTGGCAGGTTGTCACGGCCTATGCGTACGGAGAATTGGGGCATTTGTGGGTTCTCTTAACAACAATGCTAGCATATGAAGTAGTGGCTTGGATCGAATCAAAAGATTCATCATGGGCTGGGTATGATTGGGCAGAAACATTGTATGTTGGGCATGTTCTTTATGGGCAGAACCTTGGGCAAGTGCTTGGTTTAGTTTGAATTTCATGTGGGCTAGTTGGTATAGCTTTGGGGCACACATTGGACATATTTATGGGCTGAGACAACAAATATGTGGGCTAACTTCGTGGGTTACTTTGGATGTTGGGATAGATGGGTTGACAACCAAGATGATAGTAGTTACAAGCAGTTGTAGGTAGTTACTCCATCACGCAAACATCAAATACATGTGGGCTTATTTCAAATTCGAATTTGACATTGTGGCTAATCAGACTTATCTATGGGCAGTGTGACGCTCCCAAATCCAGGTTCTCTAACCTCGGATTCAGTGCTCACGATCTAACATCATCATAAGCATTCTATAAACTATTGCGGAATAATAAACATAAATTGTTCATTATAATAAAGTTTCATAACATAGTCCCAAGGTCTTCTTAACCTTAACTTAAACAGAACTTTACTATTACAAAAGGTTTACATAAATAATTTCATCAGATAATATAATAATTAACATTCATTCTAAACTATTCTTGGACCTTGCCTTTGCTTTTATCTTTTGCATTCGATCCTTCGGGCTTAACTGAAATAATTGTCATGATATAGCAAGGGTAAGCAACTAATTTGCTTAGCAAGTTTATATACAAGGGAGATATATCATGATTGGAAAGAAGTTTCGCTTTCAATGTTCAAAACAAAATAAAGTTGTGAAGGAACATGAATTAATCGTCAACAGTTGAATATTCGAATAATTGAATAACAGGTACTAAGTGGTTTGAAATAACCATGAACATTTGCCAAGGTTCTCAGCATTTAAACTGGACCTCTTAATAAGTTTTGGTACTTAAGGGGATTAGCCTTTCATACCCCATGATTTATGCATAAACACTTAATAATCCAGCGTCGATATCATGCCTTAATTAAATTCTTCCTTTTTCTCAGTCAAGAGTTCTTATCATATCAATTTAATAAGAACAACTTTCTAAAACACATTTGATTTAACAAATTTAAACATGCTTGATCTAGCTGATACAATTAGCATATATCTATCTCATAAATAGTTCATGAATGAAGAACTTTTAATCTAATTCGCAATTCATCATGAATAAAACAAGAATTCAATTGCACAAAGTGCGAATCTCAATAATCAGTATAGATGTGAATAATCAACAATAATTATTCACTAACATGCTTTGAAACTAATAACTCGAGTTTGATTTAGGAAACTTGCCTGTTCATCGAGCTACGGCTAACTAGCTTTAATTATAACTCTTTAATTGATCTAACATTGACAATGTTGGTCTACTAATTAGTAATGCGTATAATTGTACGTCTATACGCTTACTCATACTATTATCTAGCAAATAATTCAATCACAATGTTCACATAGTATAATGTACCATCAATAACCCTATAAGATATTTAATAAATCTTAGGTTAATGATTTTATAAATTTATAAGGTTTTCTTAAGTAATAAACACTTATTAGATCCTTAAACAATTTATTATAATTGTTTAATTAATAAATCATTTAAATTATCTTTATTTATTAACTCTATCTTCATTTAATCACCATTTAATATTACTTAAATAGTAATTAATTAATTACCTTTAGTTATTATTTAATAAATAATAGATAATTATATCTACTTATTATTTAATGTTAATTAAACAATGAATAATTACATTATTAACATTATTTATCTTTAATTATTATTTAATATTAATTAAGTAATAATTAATTAATCATTTATCCTTGAATAATAATAATTGATTTATTAGTCTTTAATTATTCATCACTATTAATAAATGAATAATTAATCAACCTTTGTCCTTATTTAATATTAATTAATTATTCATTTATCCTTGAATAATAAATAATTAATTCACTTCATAAGTCTTTAATTATTCTTTCTTATTAATCTAAGAATAATTAATTATCATTTGTTCTTATTAATTAATTAATTATCCTTGGATAATAAATAATTAATTTACTTCATAAGTCTTTAATTATTCTTTTTTATTAACTTAAGAATAATTAATTATCATTTATTCTTATTTATTATTTAATATTAAATAAATAATAAATAATCATTTTATAAATTTTATGTCAATGTAAGTAATTACATTATTACATAATCTTACTTAAGCATTCTTTAATCATTATTTAATATTAATCAATGGTTTAACTCTATTTATTATTTAATCTTAATTAAATAATCAATAATTACTTTATTAATGCTATCTCTTCTTAATTATCACACAATACCACTTAGATAATATTTAAATAGTTAATTACATTCAAATTACAAGTAATTAGTTTAATAATCAATTTATTGCATTAAAAATTATAAGTTAGTAAGTTTTAAATGAGTTTAAACCACTAATTTCTTAATAATTAGCTAACTGCTCCGAAATTTTTTGAATTAAACATCTTAATATTCTTAAGAATTTTAGAAAAATTTGGGTCCAAGAACCACCACCGGAACCGGCCGGAAAGTGGGTGAACCGGTTATCGGAATATCCTGGCCGGTTCGGTTTTGCTGAACCGGTAGTAGGTTTTCAAGATTTTTGATTTTTTCCCAGATTTGGGATCCTTCACTAAAACTTGAATAAAATGAAATCTATAACTCCGACTTGTATCTTTCCGAACTACAGTTTTCATTCATTAAACATCAATTTTGGTTCTTTTTGGGTCTCGGAAATGAGCACAGAAGTGACTGTTCTCGCACAAGAGTTCATAGTTGAGGTGTTTTAGTAATAAATCCATAACTAACTCATTTTTTAACATTTTTACATGCTTCCAAAGGGGTTTTGCTCCTAACTCATAGTTCTAGCATACGAAGAAATAAAATCACAAAAATCATTTGTAAATTTCAAAATAAAAAGCATAGATCACCCCTTTAAATTAGGTTTTTCCCAAAAACTACATTAGCTTCCTTTTTCCAAAATTTTCCAACATAAACTATATAGATGAGCAAGATAAACATACTATACCCAAGATTTAACATTCATATAAGACTCTAACCTATTAGAATGTGCACTTTCATGTATCTTTCACCAGATCACATAGAACACACAAACCATAAAAACTAGGGTTTATTTTCTTACCTTGTCTTGTGGGATGCTCTTCTTTTCTTTCCAAAGTAGGTTAGGAACTTGGGATGCATAAACTATATACTCCTCTTCCTCTCTATAACCGAATCTCTCTCTCTCTCTCTCTTTTCCTCTCTTTGTGTCTTTGGATAGTTGTGAGAAAATAGAAGAAGAAGAAGAAGAAGAATGGTGGAGAATGAAATGAAGATGGAGATATAATGTTGGTGAAATGAACTGGAATACTAATATCCCCCATGTTTCTTTTCCCCCTTGGACAAAAGGGTTAGCCTTATCCCTTTCTAATCATGCCTAATCATGTCATTAAGGAGGCTAATTAGGCTTTCCACCAATGGGAGCATGACACACTTATCCTTGTGTGTAAGAGTTTCTACTTTTGGAACTTGATTAGCATAATCCCTTTGCCTTAAAAATCTTAGTGAGGCCGGTTTTCCCATGCCCCATAGTCCCTTCATTTTGCTTTTCTTTTATTACACCAATTTGATTAATCAAAGGTCTAAAATACCCTTAATCAAGTGGCTAAGTATGGGCTTGCATTTTTATTTCTTTTGGGCTTCTCCTTTAAGTGTTTTGGGCTATGTATTAAACATAGTTTAAAAATTCTAATATATATTACCCTAATTGTTTATTTAAGGTTTCTATTCACAATCTTATGAAATTTAATTACTTATACATATGACTCTAGCTAATAACCTAATTAGGTTTACTAGAAATAGGTTTAAAATTATTAGTCACTTGAAATAACAAAATTACCTACTTAAGTTAGTATACATATTAAATACTAACCTTTCCTTATTACCATAACTCTTAGGTTATTTAATTATCTCACCTAATGTATAATTAGGTTATGAACCTTTCATTTTTAATGAAATCTATATATGTATATATCCATAACTTTATTATATATGTTAATTGAGCCATGCACCACTTCACATATGTTATCACATATTAAATCACTATATAGCATAATGTTTTAAATATTAATAATGTACATACATATAAAGTGACTTGAAATTCCAGGTTATTGCATCTTCCCCTTATAAGAATTCCGTCCCCAGAATTACGGATAAGGTTACTCAAAAAGATGTGGATAATTTTCCCTAATATTTTCCTCGAGTTTCCACTTAGCTTCTTTAGTATTGTGGTTCCTCCAAAGAACTTTTACAGAATGTATAACCTTATTTCATAATTTTTGCTCTTTTCTATCTAAAATTTCTACTAGAATTTCCTCGTACGACAAATCTTTTTCGACCTGAATTGGTTCGTATGATATCACGTGCTTGTAATCAGGCTTATATGGTCATAGCACGGACACATGAAACACATTATGAATATGTTCCAGTTCAGGAGGTAGAGCTACCTCGTACACCACTTCGTCTATCTTCCTCAAGATCTCGAAGGGTCCAATAAATCTCAGACTCAGCTTACCTTTCTTTCCAAACCTTATCTTCCTTTTCTAGGGAGATACTTTCAAAAATGCATAGCTTCCCACTTCAAAATATCTCTTCTGTCGATGTAAGTCTGCATACTTCTTCTGGCAATTTTGAGCTGCTACCAATCGGGCTCTTATCACCTTGATGATCTCTACGGTTTGCTGCACTAGTTCTGGTCCCAACAGTCGACGTTCACCCACTTCATCCCAGAATAAGGGCATCCTATATTTCCTCCCATACAGTACTTCATACGGCGACATTCTAATGCTGACGTGATAACTATTATTGTATGCGAACTCTACTAATAGAAGATGATCCTCCCAGCTACCCTTGAAGTCCATCACATAAGCTCTGAGCATGTCTTCAAGTGTTTAAATCATTCTTTAACTTTGCCCATTGGTCTACGGATGATACGCGGTGCTCATCCGTAGCTGCATCCCCATTCTTTCTTGAAGACTCTCCCAGAAGTTCGTCGTGAATCGCGGATCTCTATCCGATACAATAGATACCGGTACTCCATGTCTCGAGATAATTTCTTTGATATATAATTTGGCTAGCTGGTCCAAACTATACCTGATCTTGATTGGCAGAAAGTGAGCTGACTTCGTAAGATGATCTACAATCACCCATATGGCGTCGTGCCCTTTTTGCATTGCTGGAAGTCCCACCACAAAATCCATCGTGATGTGCTCCCACTTCCATTCTGGAATCTCTAAAAGCTGTAATAACCCGCTCGGTCGTTGATGCTTTGCCTTGACTCTCTGACAAGTTAGACATCTGCTGATGCATTTTGCAACCTCTCTCTTTATGTTTGGCCACCAAAAATGTTGACGCAAATCTTGATACATCTTTGTACTTCCTGGGTGTATCGAGTACCTCGTACTGTGCGCTTCTTGCAAAATCTCCTCTCATAGTTCTGGTACTGACGGTACCCAAATTCGTCCTTCGAATCTCAGTAGTCCGGTGCCATAAATGTTGTATTTCAATTCATCACCTTCAACTAACCACTTCTTGATGTTGTCGCAATCTTCATCCTTCTCTTGAGCCTCTTTAACCTTATCTAATAAAGTCGGGCTCGCTGCCACTGTAAATAATTATTCGTTGGTCTCCAACAAATACTTAACCTCCAAGTTCAGTTATTCGAGATCTTTCACCAATTCCTCTTGAATTGTCAACTTCAATAACTTCTCCCTGCCTTTTCTGCTCAGGGCATCTGTCACTACATTTACTTTACCTGGATGTTACAAAATCTCACAATCATAATCTTTGATCAATTCTAGCCATCGGCGCTGTCTCATGTTTAGCTTCTTCTGCGTGAAGATATACTTCAGACTTTTGTGATCCGTATATATCTCACACTTCTCGCCATATAAATAGTGCCTCTAAATCTTCAAGGCAAAAACTACCGCTGCTAATTCCAGGTCATGAGTCAGATAGCCCTTCTCATAGTCCTTTAGCTGACGTGAAGCGTACGCAATGACCTTGTCGTGCTGCATCAGCACACAGCCAAGACCCTTGTGTGACGCATCACTGTACACTATAAATCCTCCCGTGTCATCTGGTAAAGATAACACAGGTGCTTGATTGAGCCTCTTCTTCAATTCCATGAAACTCTCCTCACATTACTCCATCCAAACGAACTTCACCGTCTTTCTAGTAAGGTTGGTGAATGGCGATGCTATCTTTGAAAAATCCGGGATGAATCTTCGATAGTATCATGCTAATCCCAAAAAACTCCTGATATCTATCGGTTGCTCCCAATTGATAACCGCTTTTACCTTTACTGGATCCACCGAAACACCATCCTTGTCGATAACGTGACCCAAAAACTGCACTCTTTGCAACCAAAACTCACACTTAGAGAACTTTGCATACAACTTCTCCTTCCTCAATGTCTCTAAGACTATCCTTAGATGTTTAGTGTGCTCTTCCTTCGTCTATAAATACACCAGAATGTCATCGATGAACACGACAACGGACTTATCCAAATACTGCTTGAACACTCTGATCATCAAGTCCATGAATGCTGCTGGTTTATTCGTCAATCCAAATGACATTACCAGAAACTCAAAGTGTCCATACAGAGTTCTGAATGCCGTCTTCGAAATATCCTCCTGCCTCACCTTCAGTTGGTGATAACCGGTCCTCAAGTTGATTTTTGAAAAGTATTTCGCCCCCTTCAACTGATCAAACAAATCGTCGATCCTAGGCAACAGATACTTGTTCTTAATGGTGACCTTGTTCAACTCTCGGTAATCGATACAAAGCCTTAATGACCCATCCTTCTTCTTTACAAATAAGACTGGTGCTCCCCATGGTGATACGCTCGGTTGAATGTATCCCTTATCTAACAACTCTTGTAGTTGAACCATCATTTCCTTCATTTCTACCGGAGCCATACGATACGGTGCTTTGGATACCGGTGCTATCCCTGGTGCCAAATCAATAACAAACTCTACCTCTCTATCCTATGGCAATCCCGAAATCTCATATGGGAAGACATTAACGAATTCTCTTACAATAGGTATCTGACCCATTTCACCCTCGACTCTGCGAGTATCCACAACGTGAGTCAAATAACCTATGCAACCCTTCCTACGCAACTTCTTTGCTTACATTATCGTCAGACAACAAGATTGTCTCGGCGATTTACTATCATAAAATACCACTTTCGACTTATTCGAAGTCTTCAGGTGTACACACTTTTTCTTATAGTCCTTGAGCGCTCCGTGACTCGATAACCAATCCATCCCGAGGATTACATCAAACTCTCCAAGACGAATCGGTATCAAATCCACGTTAAGCTTAAACCCTCTTAAATCAGTGTAGACACCCAAAATTTTCCTGCATATCTGTTACTGTTATTGTGACGCCCCCAAAATAGGTATACAACACCCATTCTGAGTCGTCAAAATACATGGTACAGAAACAACTATAACTTTATTAATACAACATAAAAACTGTGAGTTTAAATATAAATATTGTCATCTAGACAATACCTACACACAAATAAGTCCTCATTATAATTATTGATACATTATTTTATAAAAATGGTGAGGACTACTAAAACGACTTTGTAGAACCTTCATTCCATACCCCGACTAATACTTGCTATATTCTCGCCTCCTGAGAAGAAAAATGGAACAAAAAGAAAAAGGGTGAGCTCAACTAGCCCAGTAAAGAATATTAAGATAATATAGAATAAATTATCGTTAGTCTTCAACAGGGAAAATTTTAATAGAATACAATAGACAACAAGTTTTAAATAAATATTCGTAGCGGAAATAATAATTCACTAGAAGGGCTAAGTAGAGAATGAAATCTACTATCTTTTATATATGAATTTAAAAGTTCATCGTCGATATTTTATCCCTGTAACATCAATTAATATATATCCGGAATGAAATATTCATCTTTGCACTACAGGCCAAAGATATTCATCAGTTGGTCATGTTCATCTAAACACCTGTTCATCTTTGCACTACGGGCCAAAGATATTCATCAGAAATTATTCATCTTTGCACTACAGGCCAAAGATATTCAGTAATATCATCATTTAGGACTGAGGATGATGAAAAATATTTTAAAGGAAACGAATCCAGTGAAACAAAATAACAATTATTAAGGATTCGTATTTCAGTTTATCCATGTCCAAAAATACCTCATAAGTAATCATAGTGGAGTAAAATTCAAGAATGGTGAAAACATGGATACAATCAAAGCTAGTATCCATAATAGATATCTTGGACAAAGACAAAAATTTAATTTTTCGGTGAATAGTGCCGTATTCGTGAATAGTGCCGTATACGTGAATAGTGCCGTATACGTGAATAGTAACCCCGACACAAAAAGTTTCAAATTTGATAAAAAATTCAGATCAATTTTTTGGCATAATGATATTGAAAGAAATAATATCATTTATAAAAAAAATAACATCCCTTACCTCGAAAAGACAGTACTTCAGACTGGAATATTGGATATAGAGCTGAAGGAAACTTGCACCGTATAGCAACACTCAAAGTCTTAAAATACTCACAAGAATACGCTCGATAATATAGAGAGAGAAAGAGAGAGAAAACTTTAGTTTCTGGTGTAATTTTTAATTCTAACCTAAGCACTCTATTTATAGGAAAATGCTTAGAACACCAAAGCAGAAAATTTAATATAATATTAATATATAATTAAATTTTCTTACGCCCACTTTGAATTCTCTAGCTTCAGCACTTTGCACATGTTTAATGAGGCCACAAAGTATAAAAAACGATTTTATTAATAAAAATAAATAAAACTTCCAAAAATCAATTATTTCGGAACTTCAGAACTTCAATAATTCATAATAAATAGCCCTTTTGTCATAAAAATTTGAACCACATATCTTTTTAATAGAAAATTTCATTATCTACAACTTTGCAGAAGAAAGTTTTTCCAAATTCCAAATAGAAATTGATCGAAATCCACAAACGGGCGATTCTACAGGCTACAATCAAATTTCAGTCAAGAAATGGGCTCACAGACATGTTTAACATGTTTTAAATAACTTTTGTAACAAAAATACTCTTCCTCCTCATATACTCATATATCCCACATTCATTATAAAAATATCATCATTATTATATTATAATAATATAATAAAATATTATTTTATCAGAAAAGATAAAATATCGATTTTCAACAATTGTCACTTTAAAAATTTTCTCCATCTATATCCACATAAAATGAATATTTTTCTCATCATATAAATTAATAATTAATTATTTACAAATAATATTACAGAATCACAATACTGACAACCAGGCAGTTCTCAGGAAAGAGGGGGCTTTCCAATAAAGATTTCTCCTTACTTGCGCGCAATTAGGTGACCAAACCTCTCCTTAGACAGAACTTTCTAAAAATTATCAATAACGTTATCTAACAATATTATTGATATAATATGAATTATTGCTTCGATAATAGAAAATATTGTGTAATGACAATTAATGAAACAATAGTAATATAAAATATCAACGTAGCAATTATTGAATCAATAAAATAAAATACTGAACAGTAATTACTGTAATAATTATTGAGTAGTGCCTTCTTACATAAGAATCAATAATTGGTGCAATACCGTGTGCTACTGTGCAACAACGCGTATAACTGTGTTTTAACCACCGGGTATTCCAACAGTATTAACGGTAATAACTACGCCGTTATTTATAAACAACTTATACTTATCGTTTTCTTCATCCAATCGCTTTTCGTTATGGGGCCCACAAAAGACTGCGCCGTCATACGAATATTCCCCGACAGGAAGAATATTCCACGACCAAACGAATATTCTCCGACAACAATGAATATTTTATAACCACTTGCTTATTTAAAATATTTACGCATTTTACCCATAACTAACCTCATTAATCAATTCAACCCTTACTATTTCAAAATAATAAATAGAGAAAATTAAATTTTATTTATTAATATTTTGGGGTCTTACAACCTCCCCTCCTTATGAAATTTCATCCTCGAAATTGACGTACATACCCGGTGTTTCGAAAAGATGAGGATACCTCACTTTTATTTTCGTTTCCAACTCTCAGGTCATTTCCTTAATAACATGGTTCCTCTACAAAACTTTAACTTGTGGTATGACCTTTGTGCGTAGGACATGCTCTTTCCTATCCAAGATCTTGACAGGTACCTCCTCGTACGTTAAGTCTTCAGCTATCTCGTCCAGTTCTAACTCAATGACGTGGTTTGGGTCTTTCACATATTTACGAAGCATAGATATATGAAAAATATTATAAACACGAGACATACTTAGAGGTAACGCGAGTCTATAGGCCACATTTCCTACTCGGTCAAGAATCTGAAATGGACCAATAAATCGTGGATTGAGCTTTTCTCTCTTCCCAAATCTTGTAACTCCCTTCCATGGAGCCACACACAACAATACATGATCCCCAATACTAAATTCCACGTCCTTTCGATGAAGATCCGCATAACTCTTTTGTCGATCCTATGCCGTTTGTATACGTTGTCGAATCATTTGGATCTTTTTCGTAGTCATACGTACCAACTCGGGTCCCAACAATGTTGCTTCTCCCACCTCATCCCAACATATTAGAGAGCGACACTTTCGTCCATATAATGCTTCAAATGGAGCCACACCTATACTTGCCTGATAATTGTTGTTATAAGAGAATTCCACCAATGATAAGTACTTATCCCAACTCCCTTTGAAATCTAGGACACAAAGTCTTAATAGATCTTCAAGAGTTTGAATAGTCCTCTCTAATTGCCCGTCCGTTTGAGGATGGTATGCCGAAATGAATTGTAAATCCGTGCCCATAACTTTTTGCAAGCTAATCCAAAATCGTGAAGTGAATCTTGGGTCACGATCCAAAACTATGGATACTGGCATGCCATGTAATCTCACAATCTCATCTACGTACATACGAGCAAGACGTTCAAGGGAATAAGTCTTCCGTATCAGCAAGAAATGAGTAGACTTGGTTAATCTATCAACAATAACCCAAATAGCATTTATGCCTTGAGAAACCATGGGAAGTCCCGTAACAAAATCTATGGTAATGTGTTTTCACTTCCATTTTAGAATCTCAAATGGTTGCAATGGGCCCTTAGGCACTTGATGCTCCGCCTTTACACGTTGACAAGTTAAACACCTCGAGATAAACTTTGCAATCTCTCTCTTCATATTGTTCCACCAAAATGTATGTCGAAGATCACGATACATTTTGGTACTTTCAGGATGGATTACAAATGGTGTATTGTGTGCCTCCATCATGATCTTATACTTCAAATCAGAATCATTAGGAACACAAAGTCTGGAGTGGACTCGAAGTATTCCTTCTTCATCGATTCTTGCTTCTGGAATAGCACCTTCTTGCACTTTCTTCTTCATACGCACCAGCTCTGGGTCTGTGGCTTGAACAACTTTAACTTTTTCGATTAAAATTGGTTCTATACGTATACTTGACATCATTGCATGGGTCTCCAGAGTCTTGAATTCTATCTTCATCTTTTGTAAATCACACCAAATGGGCCTTTGTGTTGACAACATCGCACTCGTTCCCGCGTATGATCTTCTACTCAATGCATCGGCTACCACGTTCGCTTTTCTAGGATGGTATTGAATGGTATGGTCGTAGTCTTTCAACAGCTCGAGCCAACGTCGTTGCCGCATGTTGAGTAGTTAACCAATCAATCCCTAAAATTACGTCAAATGCAAGTATCTTTAAAGAGATAAGGTCAACAGGTAAGGTGATGGTGCCAACTTGGATCAAACAAGATTTATAAACAGTGGATGTGATAAAAGTTTCTCCTAACGGAGTCTCCACAGATAAATCAAAGTCTAATTTCTCTGGAGTCAAGTTTAAACGTTGAGCACAAGCAGGAGAAATAAATGAATGGGTAGCACCGGTATCTAGTAAGGTATAAACTTCGCATGGATTTATGATTAGCTTACCCGTGATCACCTCGTTTGGGTTTCTCGCATGTTGACCAGTCATGACAAACGCTCTTCTAGGAACCGTTGACTTTGACTTTTCTAGGACAGCCTTTTGAGTCACCATCCCCGCTGGACTTGGTTTCGCTACAGTGCAATCTCGAGCGATATGTCCTTCTTTTCCACAGTTATAACATACCTTAAACTGTTGTGGGCAGTTTGGGCTGATATGTCCTTCTTTTCTGCACTTATAGCATATGACCGGTGGTCGTTCTCCTCCCTTGGAACCAGTTACTGCTGGTGCTGACGTCTTCGTATTGTCATTGTTGAATCTCTTCTTATTAAAATCTCCTTCCGACTCGCTTCTTCTATTCTCATTGCCATGATTACCACCAGAGTGGTTGCCGCTCTTGTCCGTATTTTTCTTTCTCCGCTGGTTATCGTTGTTCTGATGACTGCTGTCACCGATATGATCCTGGTTGTGGTCCCTCGGTTGAACGTACTCGTTATCTCGCTTTAATAATTGAGCCCTGTTGACAACATCAGAATAGAGAGAAAATTTATGTGAAATGAGATATTGACGTATGTCGGGTTTCAAACCTCTTAGAAACATCCGTGTCATACGTTCCTCATTCTCCACCAAATGAGGTGCAAACCTGGACAACTCTGCAAACTTCGCCTCATACTGGGACACCGTCATGTTATTCTGCTCCAGTCTAATAAACTCTACCTGCTTCATATGACGAATACTTTCAGGAAAGTACTTGTCATTGAACAGTTTCTGAAACGTTTCCCAAGATATGCTAAGTGCGGCTGGATGGGTACGCTTTATAGATTTCCACCAGTAATCTGCCTCATTACGGAACATAAAGGTGGCGAGTGGAACCTTCTATTCTTCCGTGCATCCCAAGACATCGAATATCTTGGTAATATGTTTGACTCACGTCTCCGCCTTAATCGGATCCGGCTTTCCCCAGAATTCTGGTGGTCCCAACTCCTTGAACTGCTTGGCTGGGACAAACCGTGAATTGCTATCATTTCCTCCTGTATTTTGAACACGAGTCTCCCTCGTCTGATTTTGCATGAACTGCAAAAGCTTCTAAACATCTCATCGTTCATCATCTGCTCAGTGGTGTTGTTCACAGGAGGAACATTGCCAGCCTGTTGCATATTCTCCTCGTTGGTGAGTACATGCGTCTCTACGATTTCGTTTACTCCACTGTTAACATTTTCAGTTGCCATTCTTAAACACTGCCATAAAACAAGGGTTAATTAAACAAATTAACAAATCACATAATACTCCTATATTATGACTGACCAACAAATAAGCTTAGGTATGACACACTAGTGAAGGATTTACTCGTCTCTCCCCTCCTAATACTATTTCCCGATCTCCGCCAGAGACCATATCCCTAAGCTCTGATACTAACTGTGACGCCCCCAAAATAGGTATACAACACCCATTCTGAGTCGTCAAAATACATGGTACAGAAACAACTACAACTTTATTATTACAACATAAAAACTGTGAGTTTAAATACAAATATTGTCATCTAGACAATATTCACACACAAATAAGTCCTTATTACAATTATTGATTCATTATTTTACAAAAATAGTGAGGACTACTAAAACGACTTTCTAGAACCTTCATTCCATACCCCGACTAATACTCGCTACATTCTCACCTCTTGAGAAGAAAAATGGAACAAAAAGAAAAAGGGTGAGCTCAACTAGCCCAGTAAAGAATATTATGACTAAGATAATATAGAACAAATTATCATTAGTCTTCAACAGAAAAAAATTTAATAGAATACAATAGACAACAAGTTTTAAATCAATATTCGCAGCGGAAATAATAATTCATTAGAAGAGTTAAGTAGAGAATGAAATCTACTATCTTCTATATATGAATTTAAAAGTTCATCGTCTATATTTTATTCCTGTAACATCAATCAATATATATCTGGAATCAAATATTTATCTTTGCACTATAGGCCAAAGATATTCATTAATTGGTCATGTTCATCTAAACACCTGTTCATCTTTGCACTACGGGCCAAAGATATTCATCAGAAATCATTCATCTTTGCACTACAGGCCAAAGATATTAAGTAATGTCATCATTTAGGACTGAGGATGATAAAAAATATTTTAAAGGAAACGAATCCAGTGAAACAAAATAACAATTATTAAGGATTCGTATTTCGGTTTATCCATGTCCAAAAATACCTCATAAGTAATCATAGTGGAGTAAAATTCAAGAATGGTGAAAACATGGATACAATCAAAGCTAGTATCCATAATAGATATCTTGGACAAAGACAAAAATTTAATTTTTCGGTGAATAGTGCCGTATTCGTGAATAGTGCCGTATACGTGAATAGTGCCGTATACGTGAATAGTAACCCCGACACAAAAAGTTTCAAATTTGATAAAAAATTCATATCAATTTTTCGGCATAATGATATTGAAAGAAATAATATCATTTATAAAAAAAATAACATCCCTTACCTCGAAAAGACAGTACTTCAGACTGGAATATTGGATATAGAGCTGAAGGGAACTTGCACCGTATAGCAACACTCAAAGTCTTAAAATACTCACAAGAATACGCTCGATAATATAGAGAGAGAAAGAGAGAGAAAACTTTAGTTTCTGGTGTGATTTTTAATTCTAACCTAAACACTCTATTTATAGGAAAATACTTAGAACACCAAAGCAGAAAATTTAATATAATATTAATATATAATTAAATTTTCTTACGCCCACTTTGAATTCTCTAGCTTCAGCACTTTGCACATGTTTAATGAGGCCACAAAGTATAAAAAACATTTTTACTAATAAAAATAAATAAAACTTCTAAAAATCAATTATTTCAGAACTTCAAAACTTCAATAATTCATAATAAATAGCCCTTTTGTCATAAAAATTTGAACCACATCTCTTTTTCATAGGAAATTTCATTATCTACAACTTTGCAGAAGAAAGTTTTTCCAAATTCCAAATAGAAATTGATCGAAATTCATAAACGGACGATTCTACAGGCTATAATCAAATTTCAGTCAAGAAATGGGCTCACAGACATGTTTAACATGTTTTAAACAACTTTTGCAACAAAAATATTCTTCCTCCTCATATACTCATATATCCCACATTCATTGTAAAAATATCATCATTATTATATTATAATAATATAGTAAAATATTATTTAATCAGAAAAGATAAAATATCAATTTTCAACAATTGTCACTTTAAAAATTTTCTCCATCTATATCCACATAAAATGAATATTTTTCTCATCATATAAATTAATAATTAATCATTTACAAATAATATTACAGAATCACAATACTGACAATCAGGCAGTTCCCAGGAAAGAGGGGGCTTTCCAATAAGGATTTCTCCTTACTGACGCGCAATTAAGTGACCAAACCTCTCCTTAGACAGAACTTTCTAGAAATTGTCAATAATGTTATCTAATAATATTATTCATATAATATGAATTATTGCTTCGATAATGGAAAATATTGTTTAATGATAATTATTGAAACAATAGTAATATAAAATATCAACGTAGCAATTATTTAATCAATAAAATAAAATACTGAATAGTAATTACTGTAACAATTATTAAGTAGTGCCTTCTTATGTAAGAATCAATAATTGGTGCAATACCGTGTGCTACTGTGCAACAACGCGTATTACTGTGTTTTAACCACCGGGTATTCCAACAGTATTAACGGTAACAACTACGCCGTTATTTATAAACAACTTATACTTATCATTTTTTTCATCCAATCGCTTTTCGTTATGGGGCCCACAAAAGACTGCGCCGTCGTACGAATATTCTCCGACAGGAAGAATATTCCACGACTAAACGAATATTCCCCGACAATAATGAATATTTTATAACCACTTGCTTATTTAAAATATTTGCGGATTTTACCCATAACTAATCTCATTAATCAATTCAACCCTTACTATTTCAAAATAATAAATAGAGAAAATTAAATTTTATTTATTAATAATTTGGGGTCTTACAGACATCACAGGAGTGCAGATTCGTCTTTTAAGAGAAAACCCTGGAAGACGGTTTATATCCATTTTGGATACCACCGAGAGGAACAGCTCAACCCCGGATACCACCGGGAGGAATAACTCAACCCCAGAACACACACCGGGAGTAACAATTCAAACCTCAGAGATAACCCCGAGGCATGCAGATCCAATACCGAAACACAAATCGGAGAAGACCGATTTCATCCCAGAGATAACCCTGAAATGTTCCGTCTCAGTCCCAACACTGGGAATAGCAGATTCCAACCTTGGCGATAACCCCAAGGAATGCAGTTCTGGTGATAACCCCAGAAATGCTTGTTTCAAACGCAAGCAGCTTCAATCTCAACGCTCACAACGAGATACTCAGTACCAACCCGGATATAATACCGGGAGGACATGCACACCTCAGAGATGACACTGAGGACCTTCAACCATTGTAGCAGTCCAATCTCAGAGATAACCCTGAGCAATGTCTGCTTTATCAACCCAAATCGGAGATAACCCCAGTAAGGGGCTAAGTCGTCATCTCGCCACCATGACGCCACATCACGTCGTCTCAACATTTTAGACATACATTTCGACACAGCAATGTCCCATAAAAGCTCAGAAGAACCAATCCCAAGTGACTATTGCGCAAGATAACGGATAGAATTTGAAGCTGAAGACCGGAGGGCATCGTCCCATCTTCATGACTTCGTACAACCTCTAATCCCATGTCATTGCGTAACTCTCGACAACGGTGGTCTGAAATAGGTCATATATACCTTAGTCGGATTCCCGGATTACAATTCTGAAAGTTCGAGCAGACATCACGTTGTCTACGTGCACGTATTTCGAGACGGCGGGACCTGCGAAGCCCGAGGCACCCCGGGCAGCCTCTGGTACACCTGCGGCTCCACCCTCTATAAATAGAGGGCTTGGGGTGGCCATTTTAAGAATAGAAAGAGCGAGGAAGCCCTGTCCAATTTGCTCCATACACACCTCAAACTGAGTGCTTTCTCATTTTAAACACTTGTGAGCTTACATATAGCTACTTCTGTACCGGCGGAAGCCAGTGTTTATCTACTTTAAAGTTATTGAAGTCTTCTTTGGCAGCCCACTGTAAGCCTTCTTACATATTTACAAGCCTTTCTCTTCACACTTGCACACACCCTTCTTTACGTTGAGAGTCGTGTTGCGTGTGTTTACCCGGACCTCGGTCCGTGATTTTATTTCAGTTTATATATACAAATATATATATATATATATATATATATATATATATATATATGGACTAACATTATCGAGTTATGCCTTGATTGAGCCTAGACTTCGGTCTGGAGCGTTTACTTGCTTTTGTATATATATACATTTATATATATGAACTGCATGTCGAACTCTGTTCGATAAGCCTAGACTTCGGTCTGAAGCGTTTACCGCTAATATATATATACATATATATATATATATATTTATATATATTAACTGTTGTCGGACTTTGTTCGATGAGCCTGAATTTTATATCCGGTGCGTTTACTACTTTAATATATATATACTTATATATATTAACTGTTGTTGGACTTTGTTTGATGAGCCTGAATTTTATATTCGGTGCGTTTATCGCTTTTATATATATATATATATATATATATATATATATATATATATATATTTACATTTCGTCCCACCTGGAGTTTACTTCGTGGTGGTTGACCGCTTTTACTGCTTTCTGTACATTTTGTCCCGCCTGGAGTTTCCTCCGTGGCGGTTGATTGCTTTTACAGCTTTATTTACATTTCTGATCCCCCATGGAGGTGCTTCGTGGTTGGTGATCATGTCTATATATATATACTTACATCTTTTATATATATACCCGCTTACTGCGTTTATATCAACTGCGACATCATGTGAGCCTAGAAATCATGTGATCACAGATTCAGTCCACTGAATCTAGATTCGGTTCCCGTGATGGACCTTTTTAGTTGTAAGTAGCTTGTAAATTTATCTGTGATGTTTGAATTTCCTCAGATGGTTCTCATACCCAAGGAATTCAACACCTTTTTTGTACATTATTTTCATACAAATGACTCGCATCTGTAAAATAAAATCAACCAAGCCGAATAATGAATAAAATGGGAGTGTAAAAGGTCTCAATTACTATTGAGCACTGGGTTTGAAAAATCTCTTTGAAAACATCACTGCCATATCTTGTTAAAAACTGAATTTTTATATAAATTCAAACCTTGTTTATATAGGTGCGAACGAGGCCTCACACTACTTCCAAATAAAAGAACATTGACCTATACACACACACACACACATTCATATAACAGTTTCTTGAAAAGTGGCGGTCACCGTGGCAACACGGATGTCGGGGGGTGCCTAATACCTTCCCTCAGCATAAGTAAGTCCCCGGACCCTAATTGAATCTCGGTTTCACCGACCCGTTTAACAGTGTCACATCACTGGGTCAATGTGCAAACCTTTTCTCGGTTGTGTTGGTACAACCAGTTAAAAAATCAACTGGCGACTCTTATAGTCCAATCGTCGACATTACACATGTCGGACCTTTTTCACTTGTTTTTTCAAACAAATCTCACCTAAAATGAGAACACAAAAAAATAGGTAACGAAAAGGGATAAATAAAAATCCCGACGTCGACAGGTGGCGACTCTGCTGGGGTCTCCAATAAGAGGACTTAAGCCCCTATTACAAGCTTTTCAAAATTGTTAGATGCTTGTGTGTGGATGTTGCATTTACATTTATGATGAATGTGTACGGATGCATATCTTTACTGCGATTAATGCTTTACACTATATCTGCATGTGATATTAGTGCTTCGCACATGTCATCATTTTCATATATGGTGAGACGTGATGTATGTGAATGTATGTTGTGTGGTCCCTCCACCAGGAGGCTATCCTGTCAGTGTTTGATTACTGGACTCGTAGGAAGACTAATTCCGCGAGGCTCAGGAAAGGCACCACCCAAATTTGCTCTAGTTGAAAGACCGGATTAACTTCCCGTTGAGTAAATTGCGATGATTTGGGAACCTTCATGCCGAAAAGTCGCGAGAGTAACCTAAGATAGGTCAGCCTCTGATAAACCAAACACGGAGGAAAGTCTCTTCGTGCTTTCTCATTTTAAATTACTTGTAAAAATAATTACTTGTAATTTACATTCCATATTCATCTCCATGTAATGAGAAATATGAAGAAATATGTGCATGTACATATTTACATTAACATGCTATCCTGTATTACAAACAGCTAACATCCATTTTGCAGGACAAAATTCCTAAAACAAACACACCATATAAAATGTTAATATTTACACATTCCCTAAAAACTAAACTATGCCAGTTTTGTCACAGGAAAGCATTCGGACTTATTACCCGGTCAAAGTCCAAAAAGGCCGCAGGCCTACAGCCAATCATGTGTTCATCTGACCAGTCTAATCCAGTGTCTCGCGAAGAATTTGACGGATTAAGTAAACAAATCACAGACTTGGCTGCTTTGCTTAAAGAACTACATCAATTTACGCAGGGTCCAAAAATACCCGTACATGCTGAATCCTCCACACAAGGAGAAACTCAAGGTCCTGATAAAGCCATTACAATACTTGAACTGCAGTCGGATACAACCAACAAAAGTCATGATGCCACCCATCTCATAGGAGATCCAGACACCGGTGACATCAGAAAGAAAGTTCTTCAAATGGAAGAGACCCTTCGTGCTATCAAAGGAATTGGAGCACATGGGAGTGTGTCATATGCTGACCTTTGTATATTCCCTGGTGTTCATTATCCAGAAAAATTTAAAACTCCTGACTTTGAAAAGTATAATGGGTTAGGAGATCCTTACACACATTTGAAGGTATTTATTGGAGAACTCGAAACTTATGCAGAGGACGAGAAGCTCAGAATACAGCTGTTCCAGAAAAGTCTAACTGGAGAAGCCCGTTCATGGTATACCAGATTAGACAACTTAAAGATCTATAGCTGGGAAGAGCTAGCTCATGCCTTCCTTACACAATATAGTTTCCAGTCTCAGATGGCTCCTGACCGGTATCAGATTACCAAGGTCAAGAAACAGTCTAATGAGTCTTTCATAGAGTATGCTCAAAGGTGGAGGCACCTTGCTGCTCAAGTTATTCCTTCTATGACAGAGTCAGAGATGGTTATGACCTTTATTGACATACAAGAAGCTCCTTTCTATGAGAGAGTCTTAGCTGACATCGGTAAACCATTCTCTGAAATGATTAAACATGGGAAAATGGCCGAGATGGGATTGAAGTCAGGAAAGATTCAAGACCTAGCTGCCCTTAAAGCTATTGCTGAACACATCCAATCCGAAAATTATGGAAATAACCCCCGAAGGGTCCATAAAAAGAAAGAAGAGGATGTTTTCCTGATACTACATGCCTATTCAGAGGAGAAATTACACTCCTTTTTAAGCACAGTCTTCAAACCCTCTAGTACCAAAAGGTTGAGAAGTTAAACGCCCTCAAGTGTTCACACCCTTAGGAGACTCTCTCGAAAATATTCTTACTCTTCTGACTACGCAGAAGAAACACGCATCTTCTTCCACCAGCCAGCCCTAATGGTAGGGTTTTAATGCTGCTCAGAAATGTGCTTATCATGCCGGGGCACCTGGACATGATTCTCAAGATTGTTGGGCCTTGAAACATAAGATCCAAAACCTGATAGACAACAGTGAGATTGTGGTCACCAAACCATATCAACCTCACGTGTAAGACAACCCTCTTCCTCCGCACAAAAAGGAAGAAGTCAACATGATTAATTGGAGCAGTGGACAGAGTTCCAATTCTAACGGTGAAGCATCCCAGATCACCAAAGACGGTGCTGACAAATGGGATTATGCCAAGTTTCAGTTCTCAATGGAACAAAAGATAAAAGCTCTTTGCAAACAAATTGAGCAATTGGCAGAACTGATGACCTATCAGCATCAAGTTACACGCCAGTTAGTAAGCCAACATCATGCTAGTCTCCTTCCTCTTGTCATGAATATTCCTTCTTCACCTCCAGAAAGTGAAACAATAGAGGACAAAGTGGCAAAGAGAGCGAACACCAAAGCTCGTCGGGATTTTGCCAACAGAAGGGAATTTATATATCTGGGCCAACCTATGGAGGAATTCCTTCAAATGCTAATCAATGAAGGAAGGATTAATTCCCTTCTACCTCCAATCAATCCCCGTTCAGGACGGTACAATTCTGATGGAGTATGTCAATATCACTCCCATTCTCGTGGTCACAACATAGAAGAATGCTGGGCACTCTGCCACCTTATCCAAAATCTCATTGATAGCGGTGTCCTGCAACTAGCGAACGATGATACTGTGCTACGTGGAAGTGAGAATATATGTCCTACTAAATGGAAGGGATTGGTAGCAGTTATCTCCACTGAGGCTGATGGCATCGTCAAGCCACGCCCTATAACTACCATTTAACTCAGAGGAAGTAACAATCCTTTGAAAGTGGCTACTCCAGAGCTAATCAACTTACCCTTCCAACCACAATATCCTGTTGTCAGCTTACAGAAAGTTTCTTGGAATTATGGAAAAGCTGAAGGATCCACCTCGCATACAACTGATGCAGTGTCGAAGGAGAATCCACTGTATCTTCCCCAACGGGTGACGAAGTCTACCATTAAATCAAAGGGGAAGATTCCCATGGAGAAGATTGAAAATTCCTCCGTGCCATGGGTCATAATGACACCAAGGTGGTTTTAAGCTTAAGAGAAGCTCCACGTCAAATTTCAATACTAGACTTGATTTTAACTTCCGAGGATCACATGAAGATTCTACTAAAGGTTTTGGAAGAAGCCTACTTGCCAAAATTAGTGGATGTGAAAAATTTCAACATCTGGCTGATCATATTTTCAACAACAATGTGATCTCTTTCAATAATGATGGCATACCGCCCGAATGGACCGGTCATTGCAAGCCATTACACATTGCCGTCTTGTCCTCCAGATTTATGCTAGCTGGAGTCTTAATCTTTGAATATCTGTCCATACGCTACATTGTTAAATATGAATGTCAATCTCAATTGAATCCGAAGTAGCCATATGATCATCAAAGCTTTTGATGGATCCTACCGGAATTCAGTCGGAGAGATTGAGCTGCCAATTGAGATTGGTCCCCATACATTTTGCGTGTCTTTCCACGTACTCAAGATAGATTCGAGATACAACCTGCTCTTGGGAAGATAGTGGATTCATATGGCTAGGGCAGTCCCCTCCACCCTTCATCAGCAACTGAAATACATTATCAACAATAGCCTAGTTACAGTCAATGCTGAACCGGAATGCCCTCAACAAGGTGACACACCGTTCATCAGTTTTAATTTCGATATTTAGCCGGTCAGTTTCCACACTTTGGAAGTAATCAAACCTCAATTTCATGCCCTGGGAACGCCATTGCCTGTACCCAAGATCTCTACCAAAGTAATGTCGGCTACTCAGGAAATGATATCTCTAGGTCATCAGCCAAGACAAGAGCTGGGTAAAGATCACCAAGGTATCAAATACCCCATCTAAGTAGTCAGTTAAACTAGGACAGCTGGACTAGGCTATTCTGCCAGATCTAGTCAGAGGAATCCTCATAAGCATCAGCAGATTCTTTCAGCTTCAACCACGTGGCGTTTATCGTCGCCATCAACTTTTGAGTCCGCACAACCTCCTGTAAAGGTGCCAACCAGCATGATGGCTATGCTATTTCCCAATCCAGTGCCGTTCAAAGCAAAAGAAGTCTTTGTTCCAGATCCCAGAGTGGAGGAAGAGAAACAAAAAATCAAACAAAACGTCGTCCGGATAATGTCGGGCATGCGCAGTATTGTTCATGATGAACATACAAATAGATATAAGATGATTGCCCAGACGTCATGGTCATCATTTGGGAAAAGGAGGACAATGACGGCCCCTCCATCAATATAGTCCACCCGGACTTTATCCTTGCCAATTAGAGCAGCACTCCTTACATTGGTCGACAAGGGTAAAATGGGCAGGACTTCTTTCTGCCCTGTAGATATAATAACTGCTTACTTTTCTGTATAGTACTCGTAGTTGTTTTGTCCGTATATACTAACATTATGTATGATTAAACAGTTTCATATATATTAAGTGAAAGCATATTTTGTTTCAGGAATCTGAACTTAGATGTGCCTGTACTTGCTGATAGGATGCCTCTTCTCCACAAGGATTGTAACTTTGATGAAAAGTTGGACTCAGACTTGCTAGAAATACAAGAGGACATTGAGGTGCCTTCGGAGATCAAAGAATGGGTCGAAGACAAGCCTAAACCCAACCTTGATCAAACCACCTCCTTCAATCTTGGAACCTTAGAAAACCCTAAGTTAATCCAGATTGGTTCAGACCTTACCCCAAACCAACGGAATGACATGGTTACGTTATTAACCCAATTCCAGGATGTGTTTGCATGGTCTCATGAAGACATGGTGGGTTTATCCACTGACATTATTTTTCATCGCCTTCCTATTAAAGAGGGATTCAAGCCAGTCAAGCAGAAGCTCAGGCGATTGAAACCTGAGTAGAGTTTAAAGGTGAAAGAAGAAATTGTGAAACAATTTCAAGCTAGCATTATCATGGTGTCCACATATCCTGAATGGATATCTAACATTGTTCCCGTGCCTAAGCCTGGAGGAAAGGTGCGAGTCTGCGTGGATTATCAGGATCTGAATAAAGCTTGCCTTAAAGATAGCTTTCCCGTGCCCTTTATCCACATTCTCATTGACAATACTGCGCAATACGGCATGTACTCCTTTGCTGATTGCTTTGCAGGGTACCATCAGATCATGGTTGCTAAGGAAGATCGTGAAAAAACTGCTTTCATCACGCCTTGGGGAACCGTTTACTACAGATGGCTGTCATTCGGCCTCATCAATGCCGGAGCTACCTATCAGCGAGCTATGATGGCTCTCTTCCACGACTTAATGCACAAAGAGATAGAGATCTACGTGGATGACATCATTGTCAAATCCCAGAAGGAGGACGACCACTTAAACCATCTCAAAAAGCTATTCAACAGGTTACGCAAGTACAACTTGAAGTTGAATCCAGCCAAGTGTGCCTTTGGCGTTAAATCAGGCAAGTTGCTAGGATTTCTAGTTAGCCACAAAGGAATTGAGGTGGATCCTACTAAAATCCAGGCCATCACAGAAATGCCCATTCCTCAGACAGAGAAGGAAATACGGGAATTTTTGGGAAGAATCAATTTCATTAGCCGATTCATTTCTCAACGCACAGTAACCTGTGAGTCTATCTTCAAGCTATTAAGGAAGAACTCCTCCATGAAATGGAATGATGAGTGCCAGAATGCCTTCCTTTCAATTAAAGAGCAGCTAGTCAAAGCTCCTATTTTGGTACCACCCAGGGATGATGTTCCCCTGTTCATGTACTTGTCCATAAGTGACAATGCCATGGGCTGCATGCTGGGACAGAAAGATGATAGAGGCCGAGAATGAGCTATCTATTACCTCAGCAAAAGATTCAGCAGCAGTGAACACAAGTACACTCTGATTGAGAGAACTTGTTATGCTTTAGCATGGGCTGCCATGAGGTTACAACATTACCTCCATGGGCACACAACCCATCTCATATCCCGCGTGGATCCTCTCAAGTATGTGTTCAGTAAACCTATATTGAATTGTCGGCTGTCCAGATGGCAGTTGATCCTAGAACAATTTGACATTGTCTACGTGACTCAAAAGTCCATTAAAGGTCAAGGAATTGCGGATCAACTGGCCGTTGCACCTTTAGGGGACTTCAAACCCTTGGAAACATACTTCCCCGATGAAGGGGTAATAGCAATTTAGCCACACCATCAGTACGATACACGCCAAGCATGTAAGATGTATTTTGATGGAGCTGTTAATACGGAAGGTTCTGGAGCTGGAGCAGTTCTAGTATCCGGAATGGGGGAGCATTATCCCGTCGCTGTCAAATTACAGTTTATCAGCACCAACAACACAGCTGAGTATGAAGGCTGTATTATGGGGCTAAAACTTGCCCATTCAATGGGTATTCAGAGTTGGTAATCAAATAATCCACAGGAATCTATCAAACCAAAAAGCTGCAATTGCTGCCTTACCATTGGTAAGTTTTACAGATGGCTTCAGAGTTCAAAGAAATCTCCTTTATACACATTCCTCGTAATAGGAATGATTTTACGGATGCATTAGCAACTTTGGCCTCCTTGATGCACATACCTGACAAGGAACACATGTCAAGCGTCACATTAGCCCTGCAAAAGGCACCAACCTATGGAAACTATGTTGGAGAAGTATCAGATGAGTTACCTCCCATCCAACAACCTTGGTATCACCATGTCAAGGAGTACCTACGAGATGGATCTACACCCGCTAAGGCGATCCTGACTGAACAAAGGCGGATTCATCGACTTGCTATGAAATTCTACCTGAGCGGAGATGCACTCTACAAGAGAGATGCAGGACTAGGTCTTCTCAGATGTTTAGATAAAGACCAAGCTCAGAGACTCATGGATGAGATCCATGGTGGAGTCTGTGGCCCACACATGAGTGGCCTCCTCCTTGTCAAGAAAATCCTCAGGACAGGACATTATTGGCTCTCTCTCAAGGCTAATTGCTATGACCACGTCAATAGATGTTATCAATGCCAAATTTATGGGAATGCTATCCACGCCCCTCCACGGGAGCTCCACAATATGAGTTCACCTTGGCCTTTCTCAATGTGGGGAATGGACGTGATTGGGCCCATCGAGCCCAAAGCCAATAATGGACATCACTTTATCTTCACCATGATCGACTACTTTACCAAGTGGGTAGAAGCAACCTCCTTCCCCAGGGTTACCAAAGAAGTCATCATTACTTTCATCAGAAACAATGTCATTTGTCGATACGGACAACCAGAGGTAATTGTATCAGACAATGGTAAGAACCTCAACAACAAAATGATGGAGGAACTATGCAGTAAATTCCACATCAAACACCTTAACTCCATCATCTACCGTCCAAAGATGAATTGTGCTGTTGAAGCGGCTAACAAAAACATCAAGAAGATTATGCAAAAGATATCCGCCAATCACAAAGGATGGCCTGACCTATTGCCTCTTACTCTGTTAGCCTATAGAACATCAATGCGCACTTCAACTGGGGCAACCCCCTACGCATTAACCTATGGGATGGAAGCAGTACTCCCCATAGAGGTAGAAATGGAATCCCTCAGAGTGTTGATAGACGCTCAGCTGGATGATGATCAATGGGTATAAGACAGGTATCATCAATTGTCTCTAATAGATGAAAGGCGAACCGCGACTATCTTCCATGGTCAATTATATCAACAAAGGATCGCCCGATCCTACAACAGAAAAGTCCGGCTACGACAGTTTAAACAACATGACTTGGTTTTAAAGAAGATCATTGACAACCAAGATCAATCTAAGGGAAAATTCGCTCCTAACTGAGAAGGCCCGTTTATTGTCAAGGAAGTATTGACAGGAGGCGCTCTCAGATTGCAAGAAATGGACGGCGATAAATTTCCACAACTCATCAACTCGGACACCGTGAAACGGTACTATGTCTGAAGTTACCATCAAGCAAACATCCTAGTGTTGGATCATCAGATCATCAGTCATTCTGGTTCTTTAACCCTTCACCATATACAACTCTTTTCCACACTTTGCCCCTCAGGGAAATATACTCTTTAAGCCAGCAGCCTGGCTTCACTGCGCTCATACAACTTAGGTCATCCCACTACGGATTGAACCTCTCACGTTTGCAGTTTGGCTACCCATACATGGGATCAAACTTCTCGTACCTGCAATTTATCCTCAACCTAGGATCAAACTTTCTCTTCCCCGCAGTCTATCTTGCACATGGGATTAAACTTTCTTCCCCACAGTTTGATCTGTACACGGGATTAATCTTTCTTTCCCGTAGTTTATCCTGCACATGGGATCACGCTTTTCAATTCACCCTGAGGAGTGAACTACGTCGACCTGATCTCCTTGATACATGGGAGTACGTAGGCAACTATATTTTATATGGCCCGGTCGCAATAAAAAAAATTAAAAAAAAATAACAAAAACATTTCTACCCTTTTCTACAAAAAACAAAAAACCACAAAAACACTTCTACAACCTTTTTTCATCAATAAAGTTTCTACACCCATCTGCCTTTCATAAACAACGTTGAACCTCTTACACTAGGTTCAAACTATGCAGACCTGATCTCCTCTTCAATAGGAGTACGTAGGCAGCCATTTATGGTTCGGTCTCACCCCCTACCAAAACACAATACTTGTCAATGGTACTGGGATCAAACTTCAATTCACCACACTTCATTGGCTTCAAACCAAAGGGATGGAATTACCCAACCTCTCCTCGTGAGTAGGAGATTCGGCGACCATCTAAGTTGCGGTTGTACCTTGAAGAACAACACCAATCCATAAGTGATGGAATTAACTAGGCTCCTCCTAAATAGGGGTACTGGCGACCATCTGTGGTGCGGTCAATCTCAGAGAGGAAAGCCACAATCCTTTCCATATTTCTATACAGAAACCAGTCCCAAGACACCAAAGATGGTAGGGATACACACAGATCCATGATCTATTCTGAGTTATCCAGAGACAACTCAATGTCCATCCAGCAAGGAGGAATTAAGAATACATCAAGATCACAAACCCTGAAGAAGCAGACAAATATCAAGCAAGTATCAGAGCATATCTAAAAGGGAAGTGATCAAAAATATATTTTCCTGCTATATATAATGTTGTTTGATATACACAATATAAACTGTATATGACAAAATGGCTAAGCTAGTCTGTGCAGGAAAATACAAGCCCATCTACAAATCGGTGCATACGCGAGCTAACAAGCCCAACATGGCATCCCTCTCTGAAGAAAGAGGCAAAGCTGTAGTCTCCTGTACGAGGATATCTACACGACCCAACAGATCTGTAGCCATTTGCATGGTGACCATATGCTCATCAATATATGTGTTCATCTCTGCAAGCATGTCAGTGGTAAGGGACCTCACTGCAGTATTGTCTGTGACGGCTACATCTCGGGCAAATATGGGGCTATTCTGCTCAGCTATCACTGCATCTCTGGCTGATCTGGCCTCATTCCGCTCAACAACAGCGGTATCTATACTAGCTAATGCCTCATCCCTATCTAACAGAGGCCTATCAAAAGATATAGCGAGAATGGGGCACAGACACCCAATAGCTAACAGAGGCCTATCAAAAGATATAACTAAAATACACATCAGAAGAAGATAATGGTGTCGATGTCCACATCATCAATCCTGTCCACCTGATGTAACTCCTCCTGAGTCGCTGGATCTCTATCAACAGGGATAACAGGCCTATACAAAGGAGGATCTGCACCGGCAAAACCAAATGGGTCATCTGAGGGGCCAGCACCTGAGCTGGAAGGATCAAACGAATCTGCCTCTGCCGGATCTCTGCCTAAATGCCGGATAAAAATATGTGCCTGGTCCAACTGTTGGGTCAAACTGTCAATCTGTGTCACATGAGTCGGATCTCGGACACAGGCTAACTAATCCGTCATCATCACGGATCCTGGAATCATATCCCCCATGAACTGAGTGGCGCGGGTCTGGGCTCTAATAGTACGAGGGATCCACCAGCGCTGGAATACATCCTAAGTGCAAGGACCCTCTGACAATGCAAAACTGTCAACACCCAACAATGGGATATCAATGACGGATGACTGCGATACAGGCCAATAACGCCTGGCAGGAGGCAAAATCGGTATACGGATCTCTCCTGTGGTGCTCCTAATAGCACGCTCTCCTAAATAGAGCTCCCATCCTCCATCTGTAAAGAGAGGAACTCTCTGGGTGGAAATCACGTACTCGACATCAGTCGGGTATCTATCCTCAAATCCGATGGCCAAATGCTCCCCAGAGTAGGGAATCCATGTGATAATGTCAGCTGTCAACAACTCTAGCTGCAAACGACAGTGAGTGAAACCCTCAGCTATAGGGACCTCCGCCAATATAGAATGATGCCATCGCTGTCCTCGTGGGTAGGTATCCAATCCTAGCACACTCACTGGACGTAAACATGGGAGCCTCTCATAGGCCCAAAACTGCCAACACAAAGGCAAACATCTGCTGTCAGTTAACACTCTTAACCTATACATGGTAAATGACAAGAGAAATACTTACCAGCAGAAATGGGTAAAATCCTAACCAAGCCTCAGTCAAGCCTTGTGAGCGCATACGCATGCCCCTAAGGAAATAGGCAAAGGTATAGGAACCCCAATCGTACTCTCCAATACGGTCCACATGTCGAGTGGCGCTGATCAAAGCGAACGACACCATAAAGGAGTTATCTGCTGTGAAGCAACCCCTAATGATCATCAGGAACAATCGCCGAAGAATGCGATCCCTGACTCTAACATCATCTGGCATGGGCTCGCTCAATAGCCCACTTGTAAGACCCCAACTTTTATAAATAAAGATGAATTTTCTATAAATATCATTTTTGAATATTATGGAGTTAATTTGATATAATGTTATAGTTGTGGGTAATATTTATAAATTTTGCAAAGTACGCAAGTTGTTATATAATATTCGATTGGTCGGGGAATATTCGTTTTAACAGGGAATATTCGTACAACGACACAATCATTGGTGGACCCCACGACGGAATTATTGTCGGATTGAGAAAACGACAAAAATATTTTATTAAAAATAACAGCGGAAATTTTACCATTGTTACTGTTGAACTACTCGGTAGTAAAAGTACAGTAATACGTGTGGTTGCATAGTAGCACACGGTATTGATTATTAATGCTTATGTGAGAAGTCACTCAGTTTGATTCAATTATTGTCAGTTAATAATATGAATTATTTAGCGATAATGACGTTTTGTTTTATTCGTATTATTAACGTAATAAAACAGAAACATCTTTTTATATAAAACAGAATACTTTATTAAAGTTATTCTATAAATAGAATATATTATATTTTATTTAAAAGATTTTTCTTTAAATATGGACCGTCAGATTAAAGTAATCAATCTGGACCGTTCATGGATTAGTTACTATGCATTCTATTTTTCTATAAATAGCAGCTCATTCCTTCATTATTTCTTACGAATTCACTAAACTCTAGAGAGAGAAACTATAGAGAGAAACTATAGAGAGAGAGAAGAAGAGTATTCTGCTACTTAACTACTTCCTTATTTCAGCTCGTCTTTAAAACGGTAAGGGGTGTTATTCTTTCTTATTCATGAAGAGAACTGTTGTTATTCCATTTCTTATTATTCTGTTGGAATAACCTGTATACGCGGATGTACCCTATACTTGGTGACATTCTTCTATTATTCTGTTGGAACATCCTGTCTGTGTGTTTTACACTTGACCTGGTTCCGTTTTTATTATTATTCTGTTGGAACATCCTGTCTGTGTGTTTTACACCGGACCTGGTTCCGTTTTTATTATTATTCTGTTGGAACATCCTGTCTGTGTATTTTACACCGGACCTGGTTCCATTATTTATTATTTTGTCGGAATATCCTATCTGTGCGTTTACGCCGGACCTAGTTCCATTATTTATTATTCTGTCGGAATATCCTGTCTGTGCGTTTACGCCGGACCTGGTTCCATTATTTATTATTCTGTTGGAATAACCTGTCTGTGCGGTCTATCGCATGCATGGTGATTTCTTTTGTTATTCCATTCTTTATTATACTCAGTTGGTTAAGTTTTGACTTCTATACTCCATGAAATTTGTGGAATATCCTTGACATTTGCGCTTCATCTAGTATCTATTCATGAAAATATTCTCCTGATCATTCTTGAATTTTACTCCGCAAAGTAGTATCATGTTGACAATTTGGACGTTGTTAATTCTTGGATAAATTAATTCTTGAACTTGTTTTATTGAATTCTTATATCATTGTCATCATCCTCATGTTTATATTCTGTTGAAAGTTATCTGTGCCCTGTAGTGCATAGATAGACTTGGTATGATTATGACCAGGGATTATTCAGTGTAATCATGACCGTAATGTTACGAATGATGTGGTAAAAGTCCTCATTAGCCCGTAGTGCATTGATGGACAGTGGTTGGCATGATCATGACCATTAATGAATATACGAATATCCTTGGCCATAGTGCAGGGGTGATTCGATGATGTGAATTATTTTATTAAGCTGAGTCTCAGCGATCGCAGTGTTGGAAAATCTTTTAAATCATAAAAGATAGTAGAGTTTATTTTTTACTTGACTCTTTTAATGGATTGCTTGTTCCGCTGCAGTTAAACTTGATGTCTATTATATTTTATCAGTTTAACATTGTTGAAGGCTAATGATAATTTATTCTGTATTATCTTAGTCATAATATTTCTTGCTGGGCTAGTTGAGCTCACCCTTTCTTTCACTGTTCTCTTCAGGAAATGAGAACGTAGCTGAGGCAAGTCGGGGAACGGAGTGATGGTCCGAATGATAGTATTAGTTAATAGTCCTCACTATTCTATGTAATGGTGTGTTAATAAATGTAATGAGGACTGCTTTTGAGTATGAATACTTTCTAGAAGATAATATTTGTATTCAAACTCACAGTTTATATTTTATCGTATTGTACACGACAATTGTATTAGTAAGTTGTATTTGTATTTTGTACTATGTATCTGACGACCCAAGATGGGTGATGTATACCTAATTTTGGGGGCGTCACAGTTGGTATCAGAGCTTAGGGATATGATCCCTGGCTAAGATGTGAGAATAGAACTAGGAGGGGAGAGACGGGAAATTCTTTCGCTAGTATGTCCTACCTAAGTTTATTTGCATGGTATTTAATTGGTCGGTCATAATATAAGGATAATATATGATATATCAATTAACTTTTATTTTGTGGCAGTATCTGAAAATGGCATCTGAGAATGTTGAGAATAGCAATGGAGCACAGACGATTATTGATTCACCACATATCAATAATCAGGATAATGTTCATCAGGAAGGTGACAATCCTCATTCAAACAACAACACTGACCAGATGATGAATGATGGAATGTTCAGAGGTTTTATCAATTCATGCAACAACAGGTGAAAGCGGCTCCTGTCCACAACGTAGGTGGAAATACTGAAAACTCTCAGGCGGTCACCGCTAAACAGTTTAAGGAGCTGGGACCACCGGAGTTTAAGGGAGAACCCAAACCACTTGTAGTTGAAACATGGATAAAGCAGATCACCAAGATATTTGATGTCTTGGGTTGCTCCGAGGAGCAAAAGTTCCCTTTGCCGCCTTTATGTTGCGAGGAGAGGCAGATTACTGGTGGGAATCGATAAAACATACTCAACCTGCCGCACTGAAGATGTCTTGGGAGAAGTTCCAAGAGCTGTTTAACGACAAATACTTTCCCGAGAGTATTCGTCACATGAAGGAGGTGGAGTTCATCAAATTGGAGCAGAATAATATGACCGTGTCGCAGTACGAGGCAAAATTTGCGGAGTTATCCCGGTTTGCGTCCCACCTGGTGGATAATGAAGAAAGAATGACGCGGATATTTTTAAGAGGTTTGAAGCCGAGATACGTCAACATCTTGTTTCTCATAAATTGTGTTTGTATTCAGATGTTGTAAATAGGGCTCAGTTGGTGGAGCGCGATAACGAGACAACGCAACCAAAAGAGAGCAGCCGGCAAAATGATAATACCAGTGAAAGCAGTCATCGAAGCGGTGACAACAAGCGTGGAGGGAATCAACAGGCCAGAAATGGTAACCACTTCGGTGGTAATCAGGGCCAAAACAATAAGAATGGCATTTCAAGAAGAGGAGATTCAACAATGATGGAAAGACGTCAGCACCAGCACCTGTCGTTAAGGAAGGAGAACGACCACCTATCATATGTTTCAAATGCGGAGGGGAGGGCACATCAGTCCAAACTGCGCGATGCCGTCCAAAGCATGTTATAATTGTGGAAGAGAAGGTCATTTAGCCCGATTTTGTCGTTTACCGAAGACAAATTCAGCTAGGATGGAGGCACCAAAGGCCGTCCCAGAAAAGTCAAAACCGGTTGTGCAAGGGAGAGCGTTTGTTGTAACTCCCAGAAAGCAAGGAACCCGAATGAGGTCATCACGGGTAAGCTTATCATAAACTCTAACGAATCTATACTTTATTTGATACCGGTTCTACCCATTCTTTTATTTCTCCTACTTGCGCTCATCGATTAAATTTGATTCCGGGGAAATTAGACTTTGACTTAGCTGTTGAAACTCCATTGGGAGAAACCTTCATTACATCCACGGTTTATAAGTCTTGTTTGGTTCAAGTTGGTACCCACACATTACCTGTCGATCTTATTTCATTAAAAATACTTGCATTTGACGTGATTCTAGGGATTGATTGGTTAACTACTCATCATGCAAAAATTGATTGTTTTCGTAAGGTTGTTAGCTTTCATATTCCTAATCGACCTATTATGCGAATTCAAGCAACCAAACCATTAAAATCAATCGCTGTCATCTCAAGCCATAAAGCTATTCGTTTATTGAAAAACGGATGTCAAGCTTTCTTAGCTCATGTCACAGATCTAAACAAAAATACGTCAGCTTTGAATGATATTTCTGTTGTTAATAAATTTCCTGACGTATTTCCGAAGAACTTCCTGGCCTACCCCCAGAGCGTGAAATTGAATTTTGTATCGACCTTGAACCCGGTACAAAACCCATTTCCAAAGCCCCATATCGAATGGCTCCTATTGAACTTCAGGAGTTAAAGACCCACTGCAGGAATTGTTAGACATTGGTTTTATTCGTCCTAGTACTTCTCCTTGGGGTGCTCCTGTTCTGTTCGTGAAGAAGAAAGATGGGAGTATGCGACTTTGTATTGATTATCGGAGTTGAATCATGTCACCATCAAAAATAGGTACCCATTGCCACGTATTGATGACCTGTTTGACCAGTTGCAAGGAGCACAATTCTTTTCAAAGATCGATCTTCGTTCTGGATATCATCAGCTGAAGGTTAGAACTGAGGATATTCCAAAGACGGCTTTTAGAACTCGGTACGGGCATTATGAATTCTTAGTTATGTCTTTTGGATTGACTAATGCTCCTGCTGCCTTCATGGATATGATGAACAGGGTATTTAAGGAATATTTGGATCACTTTGTGGTCGTCTTTATCGATGACATCCTTGTTTATTCCAAAAGCCGTGAAGATCATGAGCAACACTTGAGGCTGGTACTCCAAAAGCTTCGTGAATACAAACTTTATGCCAAGTTGAAGAAATGCGAGTTCTGGCTGGAAGAGGTAGCATTCCTTGGGCACGTAGTATCAAGTCGTGGAATATCGGTTGACCCGGCAAAGATTGAAGCTATTCAAAGCTGGGAGCAACCTAAATCAGTAACCGAAGTACGTAGCTTTCTTGGTCTAGCTGGTTATTATCGAGATTCGTGGAAGGATTTTCTCGAATCGCTACTCCATTAACTCAGCTGACTCGGAAAGATACAAAGTTCGGTTGGAGCGAAGAATGTGAGCAGAGTTTTCAAGAACTCAAGAGGAGACTCATTCAGCACCTGTTCTAACAATACCATCTGGCTCGGAGGGATTTGTCATCTACAGTGATGCTTCGAGCAAAGGGTTGGGATGTGTTCTCATGCAACATGGAAAAGTCATAGCCTATGCATCAAGACAACTCAAGGAATATGAGAGGAATTATCCTACTCATGATCTAGAGTTGGCAGCTGTTGTCTTTGCACTTAAAATTTGGAGGCATTACTTGTATGGGGAGAAGGTGGGATCTTTACGGATCATAAAAGCCTCAAATATTTTTTCACTCAAAAGGAACTCAACATGCGACAACGACGTTGGCTTGAACTGTTGAAAGATTATGATCATACCATTCAATACCATCCTGGAAAAGCGAACGTGGTAGCTGACGCATTGAGTAGAAGATCATATGCGGGTACAAGTGCAATATTGTCAACACAAAGCCCATTTTGTGTGACTTGCAAAGGATGGAGATAGAGTTAAAGACTCCAGGGACCCATGTGATGATGGCGAATATACGAGTAGAACCGACTTTAATCGATAAAGTTAAAGCTGCTCAAGCTACAGACCTGGAGCTGATGCGTATGAGGAAGAAAGTGCAAGAAGGTGCTATGCCGGAAGCAAGAATCGATGAAGAAGGAATACTTCGAGTCAACTCCAGACTTTGTGTTCCTAACAACCCTGATTTAAAGTATGAAATCATGATGGAGGCGCACAACACACCGTTTGCAATCCATCCTGGAAGTACCAAAATGTATCATGATCTTCGTCATACATTTTGGTGGAGCAATATGAAGAGAGAGATAGCGTTGTTTATCTCAAGGTGTCTAACTTGTCAACGAGTCAAAGCGGAGCATCAAGTACCAAAAGGTCCATTGCAACCACTTGAAATTCCAGAATGGAAGTGGGAGCACATTACCATGGATTTCGTTACCGGTCTTCCAAGGGTTTCTCAAGGTATTGATGCGATTTGGGTCATTGTTGATAGATTGACCAAGTCTGCTCATTTCTTACCGATACGAGAAACTTATGCACTTGAACGCCTTGCTCGTATATACATAAACGAGATTGTAAGACTGCATGGTATGCCAGTATCCATAGTTTCTGACTGAGACCCAAGATTCACTTCACGATTTTGGGTTAGTTTACAAAAAGCTATGGCACAGAGTTACGATTTAGTTCAGCATATCACCTCAGACGGACGGACAATCAGAGAGGACTATTCAAACTCTTGAAGATTTATTAAGACTCTGTGTCTTTGACTTCAAGGGAAGTTGGGACAAGTCTTACCATTGGTGAGTTTTTCCTACAACAACAGTTATCAAGCAAGTATTGGCATGGCTCCATTCGAAGCATTGTATGGAAGAAAATGTCGTTCTCCAGTATTTGGGATGAGGTGGGTG